>SZWC01004060.1:83711-99672 GCA_023375785.1 Penium margaritaceum
GGATACGGCTCACCAGGCGGTTTCGGGTAGTTTTGACAGAGCTGCTGCAAAGACTGCCGCAGCTGCTCCTCCACATCCCCACCCATTGCCTGCTGCTTCTGCAATCCTGGACCGAACGAGCCGGAAACGAGGGGAGAAGAGGTATGCAGGGATCCAGTTGCGGTGGCTGTTGGGAGCAGGTCGAGCCTCAGCCCTCGAGAAACGGCAGAGGGGAAGGCGTTGAGAGTGGTGGCGACGTGGGTGATGGACCACGTTTAAGAGCGAGCAGCCGCGACGGGGTCACTTCATTGAGGGCAAACGCAGCGGACCAATCAACGCTCGAACATATTACGGTGAAAATGCCGATTACCCCCTGTTTTGTAGCCCTTGACCCTCATATAACACCCTGTTGGAACAATTGAACCCATCCGCCCCTCCGTCGGAACTATAAACCCCATCCACCCCTCCCCTAGGACGATAAGCCTCATCCGTCCCTCCACCAGAACGATAACCCTCATCCACCCCTCCGTTGGAATGATAAGCCTCATTCGCACTAGCCCTAGAACACGAAGCCCCATATACCCCTCGATTGGTATTCCACATCAAACCGTCCAAAATTGCGAAGAAATAAGCCTAATGTACCCAAGGTTTTTTTTGTTTTTGTCCTTATTGTGACATCTCGGCTCACGTCCATTACCTAGCAGATCCCTAAGGAGGCAGTGAGTACGAGAGACTAGGGGAGCAGACGCGAGTCCGGCAGCTGGCGAGCAGCCTCAAGACACACTCGCGTCATTGCTACTCCCTTCTTGGAGAGCACACATTTTTCCTTGAGACAATCTACTGTCATGCTCATTTGTTTGTGAACTGCAATAGCTTGGTGACCTATTTTAGTCTTGCTTGTGAGTTCATGTTAGTTTACACAGGCACAGAGTGTGTCCAAACTCTGTTTGTGGACAGATTGTGACATGGGGCAATTTTTCCCATAAATTTTTTTTAGAGAGTGCCGGCGAGCTCTCTCTCGCCGACCAACAAGTGGACTCGATTAGCGAGTACCACCTCGTAGTTTTTTGTCACTCCTCTCCTCACTCGCGTTTCTGACACTCCCGCCCTCCACACACATCCGTTTTGAGCACCGTTAGTTGCATTCTGACCACTCTTATGCTGCACACATTCACGTGAGGGATAGGTGGAAGGCTGTTACTGTTTTGGTATCAGAGCACGACGAGCCAAGCTCGTCGTGCTGCGCTTGGAAAGCGCACCAAGATCCTGGGGAGGGGGGGACCCGCCAGGCCGCAGTCGCAGCCGCTGCGGCGCGAACCAGCAGCGGCACTGGCAGCGGCGAGGAGCAGCAGCTACAGGGGCGGCTGTGCGGAGCAGCAGCTACAACGACAACGAGGCACAGCAGCGAGCGGCGGCGGCGTCAGCGGCAGCCAGCCATTGTAGTGGCGGACGGCAGCCGCGGCGTCGGCTATCCCACTGTGTGCAGCAGCGAGTGACGGCTGCTGCAGGCGGCAGCCACAGTGAGCAGCAGCCACAATGGCAGCTGCTCAGCCGCAACAGTGCTGGCAACTGCACAGAGCAGCAGCTGCCACACCAGCGGTGTGCAGCAATAGGCGGGGGCAGCAGCCAGCGCCTGCAGCACCGAGCAGCAGACGCAGCAACGACTGCTTGCCCGCCATAGTTCCGGCAGCTGCGCGGCACAGCAACATCAGCGTGTGTGGCGACCGCGGCAGCTTTGGCATTGGCAGTAGCATCGTGCATAGCAGCCGACCCCCAGGTGGCTTGAGACCACCGTCATTTAAGTGCTGTGAGTGCAGCAGTGGCAGCAGCAGCAGCAGCCGTCAAGAGCACCTTTCGGCCATCGGTCTCTCTTGGTATTCCCCTCCCCCTGCTGGCTGGGATCCCCTCTACTCCTAGGTTGGGTGGGGGTGGTTCAAGTACACGCGGAAGACCCCTCCCAGATTTCCCATGCCCACTAGGGCGGGGGAATTGCTGCCGAAGTTTTTTCGGCAGCGTGTGGGGGGTTTATCGACAGTTCTCGGGCTGAAAAAGGCCCTGACACAGATCCCACGCCCACTGGGGCAAGGTAAATGCTGCCGAATTTTTTTCGGCAGCATTGACCACCCAAGGACAGAGATAGAGATAACAGCCACCATTCACAATGTCGAAGGACACACCTTCTCGAGTTAGCAATGCCAGCTCCACCATGGACGCTGGTGTTGTTGCCTCCGGCGTGGCTGGCGCCACAGCAAGCACGACGTTGGACACATCCCCGTCTAGTCCTAACTCACTGGCACGTGGCCTGCGCGAGCTGCACGAGCAGCACACGCAGCAGGCTGAGCAGACGGCCAAACACAACGGATTTGTTCAAGTTAGTTCGGGACACAATCCAGCCGCAGTAACAGCTTCAACAGCAGCAGCAGCAACCGCAACAGTAGGAGCGTGAGCAGAGGTTGCTACGCGATGCATTGCGCAAAGGCAAGTTGACAGTCGAGAGTGCAGTTGCAGTCGATGTCGATGCAGCTCTAGGAGCGTTTGATTCTAAGCCGTCAGACAACCTGCCAGAGTCAGATACTGACACCAGTGACGAGGAAGGGATATTGTGCCTTCGCCTTGCACAGTTGGAAAAACGGCGTCTGACCCGCTCAGTGCGCAAAGCAGCACCGATCGGCGAAGTAGGTTCAAGCGGCACAAGCAGGCCTGTCCCAGACCCAGCCTCCTTGGAAGACCTGTTTCTCTGCACAAGCTTGGGGCTGAGGGAAGATCCCCTGTCTCCACCGCTCAAGCAAGCTGCCCTAGCGGCTCTGCCGACAGCAAAGTCCCCCAAGTGGTTCGAGATCGACCCACCCGCCTACCGGCAGGAGGACAGCTACAGCACCTGGGAGCCGGGGTTTCGCATGTGGGCAGTCAGCGAGGGGGTGTACCCATAATACACCAATCAGTATCAAGCCACTGACCCCCAACAAACGTCGACTACAGCCCGCGCCGCCTACGGTCTCCTCAAAGCAGTCCTAGAGGAGTACACTCTTGACTTCGAACCATACCTTGGTGACCCACACACCGGTGCAGTAGCTGATCCACGCGGCGCATGGAAGTTGGCAACTACCCTCTTTGAAGGCGTGACTATGGCAACAACATCACAGCAGCTCTCGGACTTCAACTCCCTGCGTCAGGGTGCACACAAGACACCGGCTGACTACTGGCGGCGGGCGATGCGGCTGTATAGGGCCCTAGGAAAGCGTGGGCCTGGAAAACTCATGGCATTCAACACTGTCAAGGTCGGTGTTGGACGCGAGTACGCGAAGGCCTTTGACAAATTTAGCCTAAAGAGCCTTGAGGAGATGGCCAACAGAGGCGTGCTGCTGTCATGGGCCACTGAGCACTTCCTACACGTGGCAGGAGTCGGAGCTGCAAATGATGCCCGCCATGGTACGTCAGTCGCAGTTGTCATCAAAGTCCATGCAACGCGGATTGTTCCCCCTTCCTCTCATCAGTCATCGCAGTCGACGGCAACAGCCGCAGTAGCAACTGGCACAGCCACTGCTGCTCTGGGGAAGAAAGGGAGAAACAACAGGAGTGGTGGCAAGGATCGCAAGGATGGCAAGGAGACTCCAAAGCTCACCCAGGAGAGACAGTGGGAATGCTACAACTATGGGGGAGCGCACCGCTACACGGAGTGCAAGCTCCCCAAAAACTGGACGAAGATCGCACAGGTTCTGCAGCAAGCGTTCGAGTAGCATGAACGAGCCTCTGCACACTCCACAGTGGCGACTGACCTGCACTCTCCATCAGCAACAGAGGACACCAGAGACCTGTCACCCCTGGAGCAGCAGCTCACAATGCAGGCCCGCAACATTGCCGAGCTCCTCCAGCTTCTTTGGCTCACCACACAGGGAGGTGCGAGTGCATTCACTATATCGAGAGGTCCCACCGTTGACTCTGTTGCATTTGTGACGTGCAGTCAGGATGGTGGCGGTGGGGCACAGTGCACTATTGAGTCAGTGGAGTCGTTTGTCGGACGTGATGATGTTGACCTGTCCATTGTTGACTCAGGTCGTGACGACCTGTCGTGGCTTGATGAGTCACATGTACGTGTCGCCCGCGCAGCTCAGCAGTCATCTGCTGAGCAATCTGTGTACACTGCTTATACTCTTGGAAGTTGTTCCGTCACTTTGCCAGAGCGTGTGACGTATGCCACTTGGATCTTGGATTCAGGTGCCACCCATCACATGACATGTCGTCGACATGATTTTGTGGTGCTTGGTCCTGTTCACTCTGTGAGGTCTGTGCGCACAGTTGCTGGGCATGAGGTTCCTGTTCAGGGTGGGGGTGTAGTGCAATTCCATGGACAGTCAGGGTCGTTTTATGTCTCCAACGTGCTTCATGTGCCCGATCTTTAATTCAGTTTGCTGTCTCGACGTGCTTGCACACGGATGGGTCTCAGCGTTGCATTTTCTGGTGAGGATGCCACTGTCTCTTTGTGTGATACTGCTGAAGTAGTGCTCCATGGCAAGGCAGTCGGAGACTTGTACCATGTCTCCGCCTGCCTCGTGTCTATCCCCATATCCACATCCCCTGTTGCACGCATGTTCGTTACCGGCACGCTTTCGCCTGAGCACTAGCATCCATTACACAGACGCTTGTGCCATGTCCACCTAGATGCGGTTGATCGTCTGATTCAAACATAGCCTACACTAGGTCTTGACACATCATCCTTTGAGGCACCGCCCAAAACCGATTGCCTACAATGTGCCCAAGGCAAAATGCACCGCGCCACGTACCCCCTGTCTGACTCCCAGGCCCTCAAGCCCCTCGAGTTAGTTCACTCTTAGCTCCTAGGACCCGTTCCTGTCGAGTTCGAGGATGACAGAGGGCGCTATGTCCTAACAATCACGGACGATTTCAACCGCATGCGATGGGTTTTCAGCCTTCGTCCAAAAAGCGATCCTGCCCTCACTATGCGTACGTGGCTTGTTATGGCTGAGCAACAGTCCGGCCATACACTCCAGACCTTCCGCTCTGATCGGGGCAGTGAATTCATGGAGGACCTTGACCGGTATTTCGTCGTAGTGGGAGTGTTTCACAACCTCTCCGCCCCTGCCACGCCTCAGCAAAACAGCGTGTTAGAGCGCTGGAACCTTACCATGGAGGATGCAGTTTGCTCCATGCGGGTGGACAACGGCATGCCAGAAGCCTTTGCCTTTGAGGGCATGGCCTACATGACATGGGTATGGAACCGCATCCCTCACGGCCCTCTCCCAAACACACACACCCCATACCAACTGTGGTACGGATGTCGCGCCGATCTTCGTCTTGCGCATGCATGGGGGTCTCTTGTTTGTTTCTGGATCATACCAGAACAACAGGGGTCCACATTTTCCCCTCAAGGCCGCGTCTGTGTGTTTGTTGGCGTGGCCTCACGCTCCAAGGCCTTGCGATTCTTGGACCCCAGTCGACGGCGCATTGTAGAGTCTCGGGACACGCTGTTCTTTGAGCGTCTCTCCTTCCGAGACCTGCCCGCCAGTGGTACTCCACAATCGCATTCCCCTGGGTGTGCTACGGTCCCTCATGCAAGGGGAGTGGACTGACTGGTGATGCTGGCCTAGTCACCCTTGGCTCTCCTGGTCCGTCCCACTCACCGGCTGACTCTCGTGAGTTGTCTACCTCGCTTGCGTCATCTACCTTGCCAATGGCGTCTACACCGCCTGCGTTGGCTGTGTCAACCGTCTTGTCTACGTCACCCGTTCTGCCTACATCACCTGTTGCGTCACCACTACTGCCTGTGTCACCCACGCCCACATCACTAGCAGAGCCACTGGCGTCGCTTGCATCATCTACATCACCTGCGTAATCTGGGTCGCCGGTCGAGGCGCCGTTGTCATCCCTGTCCACGATATGACCTGCCAACGCATCGTCACCACCTGACACATCGCCAGTTTCGACATCTTATGCGTGTCCACCGCATGCTCAAGTGTCACCGCCACCAGAGCCCTACCGACGTGGTGAGGGCGGGCGGCTTCACCCGCGTCCTGCTCGGAGCGTGCATAGTGGGGACCCCGGCATGAGGGCCTTAGGCCTCAGCACGCAGGGCCTCACTGAAGTTCACCCGGGCTGTGCTACAGGTCTCGTGTTCCTTGCCCATGAGCGCCGAGTTGCGACCGACTCTGCACGGTCCACTGTCACTGTTGGTCCCTCGTCCGCGACCTATGCCCTGGCCATGCGCAGTGGAGTCACTACGGCCCTAGACCCTAGTGGGATGGGTGTGACGCCAGACCCCAGCACGCTATACCAGGCATTGGCCGGTCCCGATGCAGCACTCTGGCGCGAAGCGCGTGAGGCTCAGCTGGCTGCCCTCATTGAACATGGGGTTTACGAGCTTGTAGACCTGCCACGTGGACGCAAGGCTATTCAGGCCAAGTGGGTCTTGCGCAAGAAACTTAAGCCCAACAACTCAGTTGAACGCTACAAGGCACGAATGACTGCAAAGAGATTCTCTCAGGTGGAAGGAATCGACTTCATTGAGACTTTCACACCAATTCGACGCATGACCACGGCCCTGGGTATGCTGTCACAGGTGGCCTAGCACGAGTGGGAGCTCCACCAGATGGAGGTTAACAACGCGTTCTTACATGGGAAACTGGACGAGAAGATTTACATGGTCCAGCCCCCGGGCTTTGAGGACGGCAGTGGACATGTGTACTAGCTACAAAAGGCCCTGTATGGCCTGAAGCAGTCACCTCAATGTTGGAACAAAGAAATCAGCAGCACACTCCTGAGAGCTGGCTACGTCCAAAGTACGGCGGACCCGTCACTCTTCCTCTCACAGGCTCCTGAGCCGCTCACGGCCAACCTGGTCTACGTCGACGACCTTCTGATCGCTTCACCCGATCTGAAGGCTGTCGAAGCAACCAAGGGTGTGCTGCATCTGACATACAAAATGAAAGACCTGGGAGAGGCCACAGTGTTTTTGGGCATGCAAATCGTGCAAGATCGTGCTCGGCGAACGCTTCTGGTCCATCAAGAGCGGTATGCTCTCACACTCGGGTAGTGTTTCGCCGAGCTGCTTAGCACGGTACGCATAGCATCAACCCCGATCACCCCTGACGGACAAGACGCTCTGAAGGTTGACGATCCAGCAAAGCTGGGGGTGCGAGTCGATGTGACCTTGTACTTGCGCGTCATTGACTCGCTCATGTACTTGGCCACGACGCCACGCCCGGACATCGCCTTCACTGTTGACCTGCTTGCACAGTTTTCACAAGCACCGCGTATGCGGGTTCTTGAGGCTGCCGTTCGATGCGTGCGGTATGTTGTGTCCACCGCCCGTGTCGGCCTTCACTACCGAGAGCAGGCCTCTGTGGTCCTCGACGGATACACGGACAGTGACTGGGCATGGAGTCCGGACGGCAAGAGTCGCACCGGTTACATCTTCCTCATTGGAGGAACTGTCGTCTCGTGGCGTATTGGGAAACAGGGGTGCATAGCTCGCAGTATTGCTGAGGCTGAGTATGTAGCTCTGGGCGTAGGCGCCACCGAGAGTGTGTGGCTGGTGCGTCTGTTGCATGAGCTACGTCAGTCCATACCCCCCATTGTGCTTCGATGTGATAATGAGAGCGCAATGGCTATTGTCGAGAACTCCGGTGTATTCCATGCACGCACCAAGCACATAAATGTTGAGTATCACTACATCCGAAATCTAGTGGATCGCGGTGAGATTCAGGTCGTGTGGGTTGGCATCGACTCGCAGCGTGCTGATTTTCTAACAAAGGCCATAAGCCGTACGAAGTTCCTCGCGGCTCCTCGTTCTGTGGGATTGCACTGTGGATGGACCTCAACCCTTCTACTATATCTGTTGTCTCTTTCTTGTCGTTACCTTGTGTCGTTGCTCGTATTAGTGTTGTCGCACATGTGGACCTGTTTGCCGTGCGGTCGTGGGGAAGTGTTGTTGTTGTTGTCCTTACTGTGACCTCTCGGCTCACGTCCATTGCCTTGCAGATCCTTGAGGAGGTAGAGAGTATGGGGGACTGGGGGAGCATACGCGAGTCCGGCAGCTGGCGAGCAGCCTCAGGACATACTCGCGTCGTTGCTACTCCCCTCTTGGAGAACACACATTTGTCCTCAAGACAATCCACTGTCATGCTTATTTGTTTGTGAACTGCAATACCTTGGTGACCTATTTTAGTCTTGCTTGTGAGTTAGTGTTAGTTTAGACAGGCACAGAGTGTGTCCAAACTCTGTTTGTGGACAGGTTGTGACATGGGGCAAGTTCACCCATGACTTATTTTTTAGAGAGTGCCGGCGAGCTCTCTCTCGCCGGCCAAGACGTGGACTCGATTAGCGAGTACCACCTCATAGTTTTTTTGTCCTCCTCTCCTCACTCGCGTTTCTGACACTCCCGCCCTCCACACACATCCGTTTTGAGCACCATCAGTTGCAATCTGACCACACTCTCATGCTGCACACATTCACGTGAGGGATAGGTGGAAGGCTGTTACTGTTTGGTTTATGTTGCAACGCAACCCGACCATCTGGAAAAAAAACTTACCCTAGAAACCTTTTGCCAAACCTAAATGTCTTGCTCTGCGTCGAGGCTTGGCGTGGTACCCTAGTGTTGGTGTGTGTGGCTTCCACCCGTCACGAGCAACGGCTAGGAGAGCAGTGATACATGAGAGTGCGACAACATGGTCCTCGATGCGGACCCTGGAGGCACCGGTGCGTTGGCAGGTGGTGGACCACCCACTCAGAGCTGACCGACGACTGCCCTGGCGTCATGGATGCTGTCTCAGACCTCCTGCAGTTTTTCTGGAGCTTATGCTTGATGCAGACGTAGCTGGCGATGGAGCATCGACGAGTGGTGGCTCCATGCACCAGCAGCTGGCAGAGAGCTGCCACGACGCCGTGGGTGCTTGCCGGGGTGCTTTGTAGTTTTTCTGCATGCGCTAGAGTTTCCCCGGTGGACTGGCTCTTGAGCCCGATTTGCATGTTTTGCATTGTCTGTCCACCGATCGGTGCCAGACTTATGCATGTGACCAGTCGTGGCGGCAGGCTCAAGATTCTCCATCTCTAGGTTCAAACGGCGTAGCGTTCTGATTTGTCTGTGCAGAGTTACGGCCCAAACACTGTTTTTAGGCCGGTTTTAGGACAGACCTCGCACTGCCGTGTGGGACATCCGTCATGCGCCGCGGCAGGTGTTTATGTTGTGGACTTGTCATTTCTTATCTCTCTCTGCGATTGCATTCAGATTTTAGCTTCTTGACACTCTGTGCGTGTCCCTACCTAGACTCTTGCAGTTTTGCCTCTGACTTGTGACCGTTGTCACACGGTGACCTAGCGTTGATGCTTAGTGTCGCGGCAAGTGGTGAGGAAGGCTCCTAGAAGCTTCTCATGGTTTGAGAGCAAATGAGCCACAGCTCGTTGTGCTGTGCAGCAGAGACGCAGCAGCAGCAACAACAGCGAGTGGTAGCAGCTGCAGCCACCCATAGTAGCAGTAGCAGATCTTGGAGGGACCCACCACGACTACGTTGCAGTGAAGCAATGGAGGCATCGGAGATAGAGGCGGTAGGTCCAAGCAACTGCATTAGTAGTAGCAACAATGGTGGGAAGCACCTACTACGGGAGCAACTACGGGTAGTAGCCACTACAGCAACAACACCGGGTGGCAGCAGCACCCGTGTCTGGTCACCGGTGTGTACACACACAAAAGAAAGGGGAAGAAGCAGCTCGTAGCAGTAGCAATGGCTGCGAGCAGTAGCAGCCGTAAGCTGCACCAACCATAGCAATAGCAGGCAGCAACTACAAAAGCAGCCACAGCAGCAGCGACGAGCAACAACTGCACTAGCAGCGGCGGAAGCAGGCGCCTACAGCAGCAGCGACGGTGAGCAGCAGCCACAACAGCAACACTAGCAACCGTAGTGGCGGCAAGCAGCTGTAGCAGCATTCGCAGCAGCAGCAGCACTCGGACCAGCAGCAGCAGCAAGCAGCACCCATAGTAGCAACCAACAGCAGCAGGCAGCAGCCACAGCAACAGCAACACCAGTTGTTGCTGCAGCAACCGCAGCAGCAGTTGCTACAGCATCTGCTGCTGTCGGGCCAGAGGGGGACCCTACGCGAGGGACCCCGCCCGGGGGTGGGGGGGGTCCGGTCGGTCAGGCCCGTCGTGTCCACGGAGGGCGCGATAGCGCCGGCCAAGCGCCGGTGCTTGAACCGGCGTGTGCAGGCCAAACACCGGCCCCCCGCCGGCTAAAAGGGGCAGGGGGGACGACGGGTGGCCGCCGGCCGGCTGTGCGCGAGGGGGTGGGAGCAAGCCTCCCCTTCCACTGCGCTCGCTGCGAGGGTCGAGCCAGACCAAGAAAGAAAAGAAAAAAAGAGGGGGAGAGGATAGAGGGGGGGGTTTTGAGTAGGGCACCCCAGAAAACCTCAAAGGGGGTACCCGAGGAGGTAGCACCATCACAACAAAAAAAAGGAGGATAGGGGAGTCCTCAAGTCGAGCATTCAAGTAAGGCCCGGGAAGGGGTACCCCACTCGCGCCGAGAGTTGGTGAACAAAAACAATAAAGGAGTTTTTTTAAATGTTTTACTTTTAGTGTGGCTTGAGGCCACTACCGTCTGCTGATGATGGGAATCGTTGTTGCAGCAGCCGCCGCGAGAGTCGCAGTAACAGTAGCAAGAGCAAAGGCGGCTTCAGGCCACAGCCATCTGTTGACGATGGCACCCAGTGCACCATCAGCGGCACCAAAGGCGACTTGAGGTCGCACGTTAAGATAGCTGTGCCATCGATACCGGGTGCAACATTCTAGCAACACATTACGGCTGAGGTTGTCGCCTTAACTGATAACATTGCAGCCCGTCTCAGAGACTTTGCTGCACTCCTATCCATCTACATGGTGCTTTGCACCACCGGGGTCGAGTGTGTGAGATTATCACCTACTCTCAACTCTCGACATGAGCTGCACAGTGTGGTCATGCGCGTTGCCATCACCATGGTCTACGCCTAAGCCTCAGCCGTGGCAGCCACCACAGGCACAGTGGTCGATACAGCCGTGGCACAAGTCCCACTTGTCCTCAGGGTTTTTGTGCTACTACTGTTGATATAGGTAGCATGGCTGGTGCCAGTGCCGAGAGCGCCTCGTGCGTGGCATCCCCCCTGGGTACAATCCTCTCCACCTCCTCCTTCTGTGCATATGTCACCGAGTGATGTCAACGTGCTTCTGCGTAGTGATATGACCGCCCTACACATGGAGGTCCGGAACCTCAAGCGCATGGTCCAGGAGCTCCTTGACCATGTGAATTCCGAGAGAGCTGCTACCGCGCCGCAGGTGTCGTCTCCCACTTCATCCTCATCTTCCTCCCGATCCTCCATCCCTTCCTCCAACGATGCTACTATACCGGATCTCTTGTCTACATCCGTCGCCCTCCGCTCCGTCTTGGAGGTTGTTGGCATCATACCTACAGACGGACCCTCAGCTCCTCGTCGGACCGCTAGTTCTTGCACTAGTCGTATGCGGCGGCGAGCTGCTCGTCTTGTATGGCACGCATAGGCAACACCATCAGACGTGGCTGTGGGAGGAGTCTCAGGTGCCGAGACCCGCTCATCTCCTGTCCACAGGTTGGTCTGCCGATTCCCACAGCTCCTGTCGAGGTGTCAATTGTGGGGGAGATGGATTGTCCGCTGACGACCGCAGCGGAGCTCGGCATTGGTGAGGCGACTGCTCTATAGCGCAGGATGATTGAGGCAGGTGACGCTACACAACTGACTCAGCTAGCGGAGAGTTCTGCGGGCGAAGACATTCGCCCTGATGGAGACTCTTCATGAGAGGAGGATTGGTCCGAGGCTGAGTCTGAGTCTAGGATGGAGATGGTGTTCTTTGATACCCTGGCGGATGACATGACGACGGCCGATGCAGGAGTTGCGCCTGAAAGTGTGTGCACTCCCGCGTTAGCTGGTGTGGAGACAGCTGCCATGGTGCCAGGAGTAGCAGCAGGAGCAGGTGATAGAGATGCAAATATTAGGCTCCCAGCAAATGCCCAGGTGGTTCAGACAGATAGTGCTGGGCGGCAGGAGCAGGTGATCGACCACCAGGACGAGGCACACTTCCTTCATGAGGATCAGTTGTCCGTTGTGGAGTGGTCGGACGTAGGGTTGGAGGCAGACGTAGAGGCCCAGTGCGCTCCCGTTCTTGTAGTAGCCGCAGCACGAGCACGAGATGGCCCCTCGGTGAGAGCAGACGTCCGCGTGTGCATAAGCCTGCACACCGAATCCGATTCTTGAATCCTAGCCTGGATTCGGATTCGCGGTTCGAATCCACTGACTGGATTCGGATTCGCGGATTCAAATCCAGGATTCGCAAGTCCTGGTGCATTCCCGAATCCTAACAAATCCAGACGTTGTGGGCCTTTGTTTCACTTAGTGGAGGTGTTAGAGTTCCATGTTGAAGAGTGAAGTTTCTGATATCCTCTCTAGCTCAAAACATTCTGAAAAGGAGCATGATGGTGGAAAGTGTGGTTTTGTTGCAATGTAGGATAAACTGCCTTGCTCTTTTTTTTGACTGGTAACATGACGAAAGCATGACGGCATGCCTGCCCTTCTACAGATGCAAACGTTGCTAACATGACTGCATGAAGGCATGCCTGCCCTCCTACATTTGCAAACATTGCTAACAACATCACTGCATGACGGCATGCCTGTCCTCCTTCATTTGCAGATATTGCTAGCAACTTCACAGCATGACAGCATGCCTGCCCTCCTGCATTCTCTACTCACTACCTGCATCACCATCACATGCATCACCCTCAACATCGCCATGAGCAATGAGCTCATCATCCATGACATCCTCATCATCAACACTTTCATCACCTTCTTCAACCTGCTCTTGATGTGCAACCTGCGCCGGTCGACGGAGGAGATTCACACGCTTCTCTTCTTCCTCCAGTTCTGGAGCAACGTCACCATTGGGTGTGACGGGGAAGTTTGCCAAGACAGGCTCGTTCACCCATGACTTCAGCAGCATGAGATTCTCAATCGTTAGGTCAACCAGTGACTGTCAGAAGTCTGTGATGATGTGCCGACCCAGTGAGAAAAGGTGCTCCGATGGTGTGCTTGTTGCCAGAACGGCGAACAAGTCAAGCGCGGCAAGGTGGAAGGTAGGGTAGACTTTGTCGTGCTTCCGCATGTACTTGAGGATGTTGCAGCTACGGCCCTTCTTTGCATATCTGGCCCAGCTGTCGACCTCCATGTCGAGCGAAGATGGTTCAGAGGGCTGGTGCACTTCCGGTTTGGCAAACATGTCGACACTAGCATCCTCAAGAGCTGCAGCAAGCACGCTCTGCTCCTCTCTGATTCTCTGGCTGCGGCGAGGCTGAACCTGTCGAGATGTAGCTGACATGTCCAGTGTCTGGTTGTTACCTGCATCAGAGAAGCAACGACGGTGATAAAATGTTTTTACCACTTCAATTGTCAATGTCTCAGCTGATGTATGTCTGTGATGCGGCCAACCTAGCTCATGTATGTCCGCCATGCATTTTCTATGATGGCTGCCAGAAAACTGAGCATATTCATATTGTTTTTTTTGGCTGGCAGAAATTGAGCAGATGCATTGACCTTGTATGTTGGCTGGCACAAACTGAGCACATGAAAATTGAGTATTGGCTGGCAGAAAATGGGCACATGCAACTTGAGTATTGGCTGGCAGAAACTGGGCACATGCAAACTGAGTATTGGCTGGCAGAAACTGGGCACATGCAAATTGAGTATTGGCTGGCAGAAACTGAGCACATGCAAATTGAGTATTGGCTGGCAGAAACTGGGCACATGCAAATTGAGTATTGGCTGGCAGAAACTGGGCACATGCAAATTGAGTATTGGCTGGCAGAAACTGAGCACATGCAAATTGAGTATTGGCTGGCAGAAACTGGGCACATGCAAATTGAGTATTGGCTGGCAGAAACTGGGCTGATGCATTGATATTAAATAATGGTTTCCATAAACAGAGCACAAGACATGATTGCACAACACATGATTGCAGCAATGTGAACATACTTGCAGTGCCTGTCGTTGATGACGTCGCAGCAGCATCGCTGCGGCTCTGCGAAGTAGAGGCAAATGCTGCTGCTGTAGCTGTTGCTGCGGACACTTCCAAAACAGCTGCAGCTGCCTGCTCCTCGTCGCGGCGTTGCTGCACCTTCACGTTGTACGGGCGCAAAAGATCAAGGACTTTCAGCTGCAATTGTGCGGAGTTGCTGATGCCAAGCTTGGGGTGGATGCGCTTGTAGAAGCGCAGCCGGAACCTCGGGTCAACTGCCGTAGCCAAGACATGCCGCTTGGAGCAAGCTTTCACGTACTTTTCAAGCTTGATGATGACAGCTACAATGCCATCCTTCAGCTCAAGCAAGAGTTGTTCCTTACAGTTGAGTCTCCCGGCATTACTGCGGCGCTTTGCCTTCTTCTCAGCAGCTAACGCCTTCACGAGCCAGCTCTGCATCTTGTTAAGCAGAGACGCGTAGAACGGAATGGCCAACGACAGCATGGGGTACGAAGAGCCAGAGATATCGTCGGTGAAGCTCTTGAAGGGCTTCAAGATCACGGTCACTTGGCCGATGAGTTCCCAGTCGTCGTAGGAGGGGCGCAACACAGCACTGTCACACCCAAACTCCGTTAGCCATGTCTCCAAGACGTCTTTGATGCCGATGACGCGCTCGCACATGTCGAGTGCGCTGTTCCAGCATGTCTCCGTGTCCAAGTGCAGCAAGAGGTATTTCTGGCCAGCGTCCTTCATGGCCTCCTCCAGCGACTCCTCCCTCGTTGGAGTTCGCGTCACAAATACCGCAATGGAGTGGACCTGCTGCAGAATGGAGGAGATGCGGGGTTGCTTGATGAGGTCACCGTCTGCGAGGTTGATGACATGTCCAAGGCACCAAATGTGCCCCGCCTTTGTGAAGGCGTTGTTGTTGGGTATGAGGTGCGCATCAATCATGGAGTCATTCATGGACTCGTTGTCCACAGTGAGGAAAAATGCATGCTCCCACAGGCCCCATTGCTGTAGTGCCGTCAGCAACATGTTGTAGAGGTTCTCGGCTGTGGCACCGCCAGCGATGCAAGGGAAGGCCAGCGCAATGCTCTGCACCTTGTAGTTCATGTCGATCCAATGGCCCGTCAGTCCGAGGTACTTTGTGTTGTTGATAGCCTTCCAACCGTCGGTGGTGAAGCTTATGGCGCTTGTCACGGCGGCGAGCAACGCCTTGATGTGTGCGCGGTATGCGGGGGCAGCCACCTTGATGAGCCGTGCGACTGTCATCCTTCCGGGAAGTGTTGCAGCTGGATTTGCGTGTGCGAAGGCCTTCACCAGCCAGAAGGAGTCCATGGAGGCGAACGACGTGTTTTTGTCGACCACGTGCTTCCAGATGCATACAAGAAAGTACTTCTTCTTGAAGACGAGGCCAACACCGATGGCACCACGCGCAACAGGAGCATTCTCGGGATTAGCGGCTGCGACATCGGCCTCGGCGTTGGCAATCGCACAGCGCACATCCTCTAGTTTCGCGGCCGCGACCATGGCTTTCAGCTGCGCGTGGCGTTCTTTGTGCACCTTGCGCAGGTGCTTCCACATGGCGGAGGTGGCACCATCTTTGCAGGAGATGGTGACAGGCTTGTCCGAGTGTTTGGTACACAGAAGGCACATGGCGCGTGCAAGAATCCCGCCAAGCTTCTTAAAACTGCCCCACATGACGGAGTCACGCTGCTTCTGCTTGTCACCGAGCTCGCCATCCTCAAATGCATCCTCGTCGTCGAATTCTACTGGTTCTTCATCGCTTGGAGGGAGCTCTCCGGGAGAGGGGTCGGTTGCAGGATTGTCGGCCATGGTGAATTGCGGGGTCTCACTCTCAGCCTACCAGCAACAAATGATCCTTTTTACTTGCTCCAACAATGACGATAAGGACATTAGGGTGTGTCACAATCGGCGACGGGGGGGGGGGGGGGGGGGGGGGGG
>SZWC01004060.1:99860-123249 GCA_023375785.1 Penium margaritaceum
GGGGGGGGGGGACGTCAGACGAGGAGTTTCCCAGGCCGCCCAGGTTTATGGCGGAAACGTGCGCGGCTTGGGAACCAAGGCGTCTCGGTCGCGAGGGCTAATGCCGTTCACATATTCCGATGTTTGAACCGTCGGAAACTCTAGACATGTTGGATGCACGCGGAATCTTTACCTAGCCCAAGGGCCATTCATGTTACCACGTGGTTGGTCCCAGTTTCATAGATCAAAAAGACCACTTCATCTGGCCAATCGTGGACTCTCTGACATGGTGTCATAGCCATGGGAGGCTGTGACACCATGACATGTGGCGCACTCAACGGACAAAGTGCGATAGCAAAGCCAACCTTCCGGGAGCCGACAATCCGGTGGCTTGCTTTCCGCCGCACTCCCGTCGGCGGAGAAGTCCGCACCAACGGGGATTCGACCCCAACCTGCCGCGAACCCCCCTCCTCCCTGTGGATTCGCCACAGGATTCAGGAATCCCCAAACAGGACCCGCATCTGGATCCGGATTCGTGAATCCGGATCCAGATTTGGGATTCGTGAACCGGCTTCACGAATCCGTGGATTCGTATGCAGGCTTACGTGTGCGACATGGAGGATGCATAGCGAGATATAGACCTCTGACACCTCGCTGTCCTGACCGGTGTCGCTGACACCACGGTGGTTCCAGCTGAGGACACAGCTACTCTCTTCAGAGCTACAGTTCCTGTACCCAAGCACCTATGCTCCACGGTCAACGAGTAGGAGGCAGTGGTGGCTCGAGCTGAGGCGCACGTGCAGAGTCTCATGGTCAAGCTCCGGGAGGCCAGCAGCCGCTGTTACACCATGGATGTTTGAGTACGACGGGCTGTCGAGGAGTGTGTGGAGGATGTATACTAGCGTCTCAAGGCAGCTGAGTGGTCTCTACAGGATGCACGTCTGGGAAAGGCGGACCTCGAGTAGCAGGTGGATGATGGGCTGCACACCTTCGATGACCACGACGTCGCTGCAGACGCAGCCATACCTACACATGTCGACGTCCGACGAGCAGCTGACGGCGGAGCGACAGGTGTGTCACGAGCAGCAGGTGCCTTCCCAGCAGTTTTTCCTATAGCCCCAGACAACTTTTGTGGCGACTCATTGTCTTGCGCTCCCGCTCTACCAGCACCTCGTGGCCCGGCGGTACTTCAGTCGACGACTGACGTAGAGGACGTCGACTTGTGCGATGAGCAGGTGCAGCTTCACTCCTTCCTACGGGGTGAGACTGCGAGGCTATAGGAGGATCTGGCTTGTGTCGACGCGCACGCTATCGAGGTCCAGCATCAGGTTCGTTCCTCAACTGACCGTCTACATGCCGCAAATGCAACCAGTCGGTCGGCTACCGCATCAGAGCTTGTCGAGCTCCACACGCGCCTTGATGTTGCGGAGGTCGCGAGGCGATATGCAGCTGAGCAGTTGGAGGCCATATAGCAGGCAAGTGTTTTGGAGGAGGCCCTTAGCGCTGCACCAGTTACATCAGCAAGCGACGACTACAATAGCGACGACGATGGCAGCGACGACGACGACGACAGTGACGACGCCGCTCCGGGGTGAGGCTTTGTGCGAGCACATCCCACTAACATCATCGTCACCCTTGCTATTGTTGTGCAAGGGTATGTGGCCATGGGGGAGCCGTGCTCCCTCCTCACGGATTGTGTTGGGAGCAGTCATCAGCTTTGCTCGTTTTGTCAGCCTCTACAGCCCAGGGGCAGTGTTGGTGTGTGGGCTTTGGCCTGACACCCTTTGAGGACAGCGAGGTTACTTGGGGTGTGGCACGATGCTATGGTTGAGGTTATGCTGGTCCAAACCTACGAACGTGGTGAGTTCTACCGGTGTGACGTGGAGACCCATTGCCTACATGTGTCATGTATGATCTGTGCATGATGTGGTCGAGACCCGGATACCCGGAAACATTTTCCAAGGTCACAAGGAGATCTTGTTTCTCTGTCTCTCTTGCATCATGTTTGACACATAGGTGTGTCTGACTGACTTCGTGCATGGCCGAGACCCGGGCATTTGGTGGGATGCACCATTGACACGAGGAGACCCTGTGCTATGGTATGCTTGGTCACTACTCGCTATGATTGGTTTCCTGAGCCATCATCTCTTGCCTTCGCTCAAACATTGTTATGTTGACAGTTGTGTCAGCCAGGGGGAGTGTTGGTGTGTGTGGCTTCCACCCATCATGAGCGACGGCGAAGAGAGGAGTGGTACAGGAGAGCGCAAAGATATGGCCTCCGATGCGGACTCCGGAGGCACCAGTGCGTCGGCAGGTGGTGGACCACCCACTCGGAGCTGACCGACGACTGCCCTGGAGTTGTGGATGCAGTCTCAGACCTCCTGCAGTTTTTTTGCAGCCTATGCTTGATGCGGACGCAGCTGGCGCCGGAGCATCGACGAGTCGTAGCTCCATCCATCTGCAGCTGCCAAAGAGCTGCCACGACGCCCTGGGTGCTTGCCGGGGTTATACCCAAGGTTTATGTTGTAACGCAACCCGACCATCGGAACGAAACCTTACCCTAGAAACCTTTTGCTGAACCTAAATGCCTCACTCTGCGCCGAGGCTCGGCATGGTACTCTAGATACCTGCACCTCCCTACTTTGGTGTGCGCATGGCTGCACATGACGAGTGATGCTATTCAAATACGCAAAGCGGTACATAGCATAGTCATTCTGTTTGCGCTATCAAATCCATACGTATGCTCTGCACATACAACAATTTTGATTGCAGTCAAGTTCCTCCTCCCTCGCCTACTCACCAGTACATTGACCAAACCCTCTTTCGGAATGTCCCATGTCCAAGATATGAGTCCTCTGCCACCGTTGCAGCGCTGGGCTGGTCATCTAGGGTCAGTGCCCGGTTTTTGGGAAACCGTGACATCCCCCCCCCCTCCCATGGATCACGGAATTGTGGTGGCCGAGTGGGTAAACATAAAGCGCGCATGGGACATCATCAACCCAAAAAGAACCGCCGATCCATACACCATGTGTTAGCAGTTGGGCATGCGAGCACCCCATGCCCGACCGTTGAACTACCCACCGAATTGGGAGCCATGGTCTTCGGTGTGGCCAATTGCGGTTGTGATGACATATGACGTATGGCTATGCGCTTCATGGAGGTAGCCATTGCTACCTCCTCCTCGGCCTTATTGATTGCTATTTGCTTGGTATTTCAGTTCATTTTTCCTACACATTAAATTAATGTAATACCCTACCTATTGCCGTTAACTTTTGTCAGAACATGAATTGCATACCCCGCATATAGTGACTTTCACAGACAAATTGCTGACCAATGTAGCCGCCCTAATAGGATATTCTTAATACATATCCTCCAAGATTGCTTACAACATTTGTTATTGGCGACACATATGTGCATTACATAACCAGAAGCCTAGCTACTGACACATGCTCAGCATCCTTGTTGCACATGCATTTTGAGCAGCCTAGTGTACACCACACTTTTCACAAGGTTATATGCACCAAAGAGAAGCTTTGTGAAAGCATGTGAAGTTCATCTTTTCAGTTGGCTAAGGGACTAGGGTGGTGAGATGTGAGACATGCATAAGGCTGTAGTGATACTTCATTGTATCCAAAGTTAGGTTATGTTAAAGACATGTGCAAAGGATGACTTGCCCATTGGATGTCTGTTGTGAGTGCTCACAATGTTGGATTGAACAATGTACCTATTGTGTCTACGCTGCATTCAGCAACAGCATTCAATGACACAATAAGGAATTGCAAGAGGATGGACTTTGGAAAACATCGATGAAGCAAGCATGGATGACTATTGAGTACAGACAATGAATTTGTGATATGTGATATCCTCGAACATGTCTCGACTTAACCCGCTAGGAAATGGACAATGTCACACACAGGACACATGTGCTCCCATGGCTGACAGTGCTCAACATCGTAGAATGTGTCCGTCTCAGTATCCGAATCTTCATGGCCATGTCTGCTTCTTGAAATGAACACACCGCTGCCCCCCATCTCCACATGCGATACACTAGTCTCATTTAGCCTAACCCTAACCCGCGTCCTAACCCAAAAACCCACCTTTCTTCTCAAGTGTGAGCCGCTGGAACGAATGGTCTGCTCAATCTCCACGGTCCAACATAGTCCATCCTGCACGAAACAAACCAAACCCTTCCATTAGTTCACCATGGCAATGGATGAAAAGGTGATGAAATAAGAGTATTCATATGAATATGAATATGAATATGAATATGAATAATAAAATGTATGCATAGACTTACCTCATTGAGCCTCCTCTTGCTATTCTTCGTATGTCTCTTGCCACTCCCTCTCCTCCTCATCCAACTAATGGATGTGCTCATCCTAAGTCACCGTCTCACCATCATCACCAACAGGAGGGGAGTATGCGCCAAATTCATCACTTTCATAACCATAATCCTAATCATCTGGATAATTCAGAGGTGGATCCTCCGGGTCGTACTCCATGTCACCACTGGCATACTCTGCAAGTGGTAGACCCACACTCATGGAGGCATTAGCGCGTGCCTCCATGGCGGCTACAGCCGCAGCCAGACCTCCATCATACTGTGTTGTAGCCTGAGCAGGGCTTCGTGCAGGCGGGTTTTTGCAGCGGGTCTTGGTATGCCCCTTTTGCCTACAGCGTGGGCAAATGAAGTTCTTCTTGCACCACGTCTCCCGGTCTTTCCCTGCGTTGCGTGGATGGCCCTTCCCATGTCGAGGTCCCGGCTGCAGCCACGGGGGTTTGACTAGCTGTATGTTCTTCATGACTGGTGAGGAGAGGGGGTTGTTGCATGCCCGACGGAACGCAATGCGGGTGAGACAAGGGTCAGCCAGGTTCTCTGCGTTGATGTGCTTGGTCAATAAAAAAGCGCACGCATGCTGACAAGGCTGGCCGAACTTCTTCCACCTGCCACAACTGCATGACTCCGCAACCAAGTCCACCTGTTGCGGATGGTTTGTTGGTCCGTCCACCATTGCTGTGTTTGGGCCCTCCTCCGTCACGAAGTACTCACGTGCTACTGCGAGGCAGTGGAGGAGTTGGTCGGCTTGTGCTGGTGCCAACACGGTCTTCACACCTGCTGCCAGGGCACGACGGGCGCAGATCAGACGCTACACAAAGGGGTAGATGCTCACAAAGTAGTAGTAGGGATAGAGCTTCCAGTGTGCTGCGATTCGCGCATTCCATCTCTCTGACGCGTTGGAGGTGGTGTGGCCTCCTCTGCCCAAAGGGCAGTGGAGGTGTGTCCACTTCTCAAGAGGCACCCCCCCCTCCCCACAATTTCCAAGGGGTGCATGAGGCTTATTGTTCTAGTGCAGGGGCGGATGGGGCTTATCGTTCTAGCAGAGGGACGAATGAGGCTTATCGTTCCGACGGAGGGGCGGATGAGGCTTATTGTTCTGGCGGAGGGATGGATGAGGCTTATCATTCCGACGAAGGGGCGAATGAGGCTTATTGTCCAAAACGAGGGATATATGGTCATTCCGCCCAACATGTTATTTGGACAATATGCAAACGGGGATGTGACCATACACCCACTGAATTCTTGATGGATCCACCATATCCACGGACTGCTCTTGAATAACCCCATATCCACTGATCGGATACTTGATGCCTGTCATACCACTTGCTTGCCAAATTAGGCCGCCATGTCTACGTATCGCACTATAAAATCTAAACATCCACATGTTTTTACTAAACCAACCATATGCACACACCAGCTTAGACTGTGGAGAGCACTTTCCGTGAACGGAACCGTCCGTCATCGGCCGTTATCCAGTGGGGTCCCGACTTATGGCAATTTCACCTGAGAAGTAGAGGACAATTGTCCTGACGATATCATATGCAAACAGACAAAGCAAAGTGCGTAGACGTCACGGATGTTTGAATTGTAGCAGCAAGGAGTAGTAAGAGGGATCTGCTATTGTTCGGTTCGTGTTACTAACAGAGTCCTTCCATATCGGCAACTCAATCCATACCGGAACAATGTCTCAGGGGCGGTCCCCTAACCAAAGTGTCTACGCGCAGTGGGTGATCTGTGGATGTACCGTGGCCTGAACCGAGCAAAGCAATGCGACAGTGGAGGCTCATCAAGCAAGAGTGGGACCAGAGAAATGCACCCTATCCTCAGTTCTTCATTAATGGCAAAGTCCAAATCCCGGAAGTGATGTGTTGGATGACTGGACACCAGATACCTTCACCCCGGCCCAAAGATTGTTTGAACATTTGGGAACCCTGGAAGTCTACAGAGCCATTAATGGACAAATTCCTAACGTGTCTTGCAAGGTTGTGAGATTGATCGATAGCTGTTCATGATAATCATTTTTCTACGACTTCTTATCATTCCCACTCACTTATCCCTATGGTGAGTTATGAAAACATGCTTCGTGCAACCACTGATGTGCGAATCCTTTTTGCTGGAGTCGTAGTGAATTTATGCAATGGAAAATCCTTATTACTCTCATGGGAAAATGAACTGAATTTCCTCGTAAATGAAGAAGACATGCTCAATTCTACCACGTTTATGTTACGTTTGGGAAAATTTTATGTGTATGATGGAGTTGTAGACAATGCATGCATGGGGGAATCAATGTTACTTTCATGGGAAAATGAACCAAATATCCACGTACGTTAAGAAGCCATGCTCAATGCAACCACCGATATATACATTTTTGGAATAGTACGTGTGTATGATGGAGTTGTAGACAATGCATGCATGGGCAAATCATTATTACTTTCATGGGAAAATGATTCAAATTTCCACGTACTGTGTGACAATGAAGAATAATGGAAAGCGCGGAATGGCCATATGCAATGCAAAAATGATTGTGACCCATACATAAACAAGCTAGGGAGTGTGGTCTTGTGGTCCCTATGTGGTCCCAGGCTGGTGGAAATGTGTGCTCAGTGTGCAAAGCCTGGGATGAAGGGACCTAGGTGTCCATTAACCAACCAACGTTGGAGTGCAAGGGGCAAAGAGTAGATCCAGGACATGATCTCATAGGCAGAACACAAGTTGCTAGTGACACACCAGTTATCAGGGTAGCAATCTACATACTCCTCATCGTCTTCTGACTCTAATGTGGACGATGTAGACAAATAGTCCTAGACTCGCTGTCGTCCATGTCATAAAAGACTTCTTCCTCCACTGTGTGACATGGACTGTCAAGTTTGGGACAGGTCCCATGATGACATGGAGGCATGTACAATTTGACGATGTGAACTGGCCTTCGTGCCCAGTCCTTCGAAATCATGAGGATGAATGTCATAACAGCATCGGCTATGAAGGATGTCACACACTACATGACAACTGCCATTGGCGGCAACAATAGGTGCACAATGCGAACTGTGGAGAAAGGAAAATGTGAGTAGAAGAGAATGAAGAACACAATGATGGTACCCCTTTATTGTAGAACATGTAATCACGTGCATAGTAAATGAAGTTATTTCTGTGCATAATGTTTTAGGGTTTTGGAACGGGATGTTTGCGTAGAGTTCATGTACAAACGAGGTTACAATCAAAGAAGATCTTCATTTTGAAGGTAACTGCATCTCACCAAAACAAATGCTCAAACAGGGCCACGTGTAATCTGACTCTCCCTAAGACGTCTGCTCATCACACTAGGCGTTTCCCAGTAGTGCAAGGTCTATCCATCTAAACTGTTGACTTTTGTGCTTCTGCTAAAATCCTTGCTACATTTTGGTCCCTGTTGAGGAGGCTGATACACCATGCTGCTAATGACACTTGTGACAATCTATGCTCCCTTCTGGTGCCAGTTGTGAATGACCTGCAGGACAAAGATGACATGGTTACATCGCTTATTTGTACATAACAACACAACGTGACTCAAACGATGGAAAACAAAAATAGAAAACAAGATGTGAAACAGACATCTAGAAGAATTCGGGGTCGTTGTCCCACTCTGCAGCGCAATCCTCCCATGCATCCAATCAAGCTTGTTGTTGCTTATGGACACTACGCTCCTCCCACTCCCTCTACTACTGTGGGTCAACGCAGTGGTCTTTGTCCTTCTTCTCCTCCTCCTCCAAATCACTCAAGATGTCCCTTTCAGGATCATAGATCTCTTTCCTGGGCAAAGTTATATCCCGCCGCCTCAGCGTCATACTGGGCATTGTCATTGATGGATGTGCTTGCTCCTGTTACCGCTGTAGTTGCTGTAGCAATTGCTAAGGCTGCAGCAAAAACTCTGCTTGTACCCGCACTTTTGGACCTGCTACGTGCCTACCTCGCCCATCCCCAACCTACACCAATGCCAAGCATGTTGCTGCCTATACTGTCGTCCGAAAGCAGAACAATGTTTTTTTTTGTTGTGCCCGCGGTAGGTGTCGTTGCTACAGTGGTGAATGACATACCAATGGCAGCAACAGAAACCTCAATCGTTGCAGCTGTAGCCTCTCTTTCAGCTTGGGTCTCGCTTGGAGGCCAACGCATAGCATAGGTCTTTTCTCTAACGGCATCCTCTGTGCGCTACAACTGGCGTTGAAGAACATTCATAGCTGTCTGTAGCAAGAGTCACAGCAGGCTCATTCTTACACTTCTTTATTGTGTGTCCTTTTTGGCCGCAGCATGGACATATGTAGTTCTTCCGACGCTTGTCCTCTTGGTCCCAGCATGCGCTATTGGGCCGACATGTACCATGTTTAGGGCCCAGTTGCTGCAACAGCATCCCCGCCTCGACTTTAAGTGACGTTGGGTTGTTCCCTCGCATTGGGACATAGTACATGTGCCTATATGCTATGCGTGTGAGTCCAACATTGCATAGGGGCTCAGCGTTCTCTCCACGGCTGATGACAAAGAGCAAGCATGCACACAGGATTGGCACCACTCCTCCCACGCCCTGTACGTACACCTGTGGTCCATTACGTTCACCATGCGTGTCCTATTGCTTGGCCCCGTCACGCTTGCTGAGTGGGAATCTTCCTCCACCACTTCGTAGTTGTGGACGAGGACGCCGTTGTTGAGCAAGCGCTTTGCGGGCGTGGACGCAAGTTGTCCTTGGCATGACTTGCTCAACCTATGCCGATCTGCAAGCAAGTGCCGCACCCACGTGTACACGAATACAAAGCAGTAGAAAGAAAACAAGTTTTTGCACTTCATGATTTGGGCGTTCAAGGACTCTGCCGCATTCAGCGTTGTGTTTCCGCCACGGCCCAAAGGACAATAAAGTCTTTACCACCACTCCTTCGGAATGCTGCAAACTCTGTCAGATCCAAGGAGGTACATTACAGCTCTGGAGTTCACTACACGCAGCTGGTTTTCATACCTCCGCCACTCAATAGGTATCAGTGCATGTGCCAAGCGCTAAAACAAGTAACCAGCTTGCATGCCAAACTTCTGCCTGATAATCTGTTGAAGGTGGAAGTAGCAGTACATGTGGTGTGCCCCGGGCAGCTTTTGCTCAACTGCATTCAACAATCCTTTGTCGCGGACGGAAATGACAACAGTACCCTGCTGTGTCGTTGTAAGAAACACGATCGCCACTTTCTCCAATAACCATTTCCAGTACTCCTTGTTCTCCCCTCACACCACCGCCCGTGCCGTCGAGACAACGTTGTCGTTGCCGTCAAAGAACTGGCTGATGAGGAGAACTTGCTTGTGATTGTTTTTGAGATGGGTACAGTCCATTGTGAGGATCTGATGAGCCTGCTAGAAACCCAACACAATGGCTCCTCATGCCATGAACGCGCGAATGAAGACACCCTCCTTGGATGCCTCGACCACAGCGTTCGTGTTGCGGTCCACACGCTTCAGCTGCAATGCATGGCGTAGACAATGCTAGAAACACGGAAGATATAGCTTGGAGTGCAGTTGATGAACTGCAAAGAAATGACATAGGTCCTTACCGCCTTGCAGTAGACAGGGAAGAGGCTCCATGATGGCGCTTTCGGCCCGATGAGACTTTCCTGCGCCTTGGCCTTGGCTCGGTACATTGTGTTCTTCTCCACCGCATTTCCAGTTGCTTTCGGCACCACTACCGACAAGGTCTTCACGTCGGCTGTCGGGTTCCACTTCAGCGTTGAATCTATCTGCTGCGCCACATACTTCATAGTCTTCGCAGGATCACCATGGCCTACTCCAGGGACACACTTGTGACCATCCACAAACTAAGAGACGAAGACAGATCCTCCATTTGGAGTGACGTGCATGGGAAGAAGCCACGGATAACCCATCTCCTTGTATTGCCCACAACGTGTAGTAGAACACGTCTTTTCACTGCATAGCCATCAGATAGTCATGCCGTTGGTGATGGCATAGTCATCCACTGCTGCACGTGCCTCTGCCATGTCCCAAAAAACCATCCCTGTAGGAAAACATGGCTTAGCCTTCTTGCGCTTGGGGCCTTGAACCAACGCCTCATCGTCAGAGGACACTGCATAACGTACCAATGCAGAGGGCCACTTTTATTGAATAGTGTGAAAACTGAAGCAGAACGCACAAAAAAGACGGGACACACTTTTCACCAGCAGCATGACTCGCGCTAGACAGTTTGAGGGTTTCTCTTGCTTGCTCTAGTGAAATCAGGAGCACTTGACCACCCTGGTCATGCTCAAAGCGCTCGTCATACACCAGGTTTTGGGTGGATGGGGTTTGGGGCACGAGACCTGGCTCATTGAACTGTGAGCATGTGAGTCCACGCGGTGGACAAACCATAGGAACATCGGATGACCTATGCCTACGCGAGGCAGACCACTTCAACTGGGTAGCCATCTTGGTCGGAATGGGTACATTGCGTGTAAAAACTGCACATAAATAGACGAGGTATCCACGCTCACCAGGCTCACAGGGGTTGACTTCCTCATCTATGGCGCACGGTAGCCTAGCAAGGTGCGTGTCTCACAAGTATTACTGGACATTGGACCCTGCCATGGACAGCATTCGACAGTAGGGTCCAATGCGCGACCCCACGACACCCTAGACAGGACACCCGATTGAAACAGCCTTTCCGCCGGCTGTTGACATTATGGGTGCATGGTCCATAAAATAGAAATTGGGGCACGCGTGTGCAGGGGTTGTCGGTTTCCTTCACAAGTCAACCAGCAGCATGTATAGCCTCATACATGCACGCTACTCATGCGACACAGTGTCGACTCATCGAACGTCGCGCAAACAACAACATTGTGAATGTTGAAAGGGAAAAATGGACAAGGATGACAGGCTGGTGGATGCCAACAGCGACGACCAGGGTGTTGACGAGAGGTGCTGTTGTTCACGATTGCAACGCCCAACGTCAAGGACGGTTCTCGTTTGAAATTACTATGTTGAGACTGAATATCGGTAACAAGTTGAGGGAGTCCAGCGGACTTGTACATGGCGAAACCTTACCCCCTTGTAGAACAATGGCCTTTCCGTGGGGTAACATTCATGTTATACATTGAGGAAAAAAAGATTAGACGGTGATATTTCACTTCCCATAAGCAGTGTCCTTTTGACGCCTGCAGTTGTCGAAGGACGGGCAGTCGTAATTCACATAGCACTTATATAATCTTTTTGCGGAAACTTTAATCACCCCATGTCCATTACTTTCAAAGAAGAACGTCATACTGGTATGGCATCGTAATCTTCTCTGTTCTGGATATGGCGCGGTTAATGACGATTGTTACGTACATGGCGTTCTTGATTTCTAAAGTGCTGGATATGGGGGGCATTTTCCCTCAAATTTCCGCTCAAGTATATGGCACTGTTAAGGGTGAAATAGCCCATATACCCATAAAACACGAAGTGTGACTCTCATCCGCCCGTCATTCGGAACAAAAGTAACGATCCGCCCGTCGCTCGGAAGAAAAGCAACCAGCCGCCCGTCGCTGTACAGGAAAGCAACCAACCACCCGTGGTACTTTCGCTTATCAAAGAGTACCGGCACCTGTGTTATATGCGTTGCATCGTGGGCACGATGTTACTTTTTATCCTGTGGATTCGATTTTCGCCTTTTATTTCCGCAGTCCGTACAACGAGACGCTGCATGCCCTTCAATGCGACTGTAAATGTGTCTACATGTATTCACATAAACTTGGTTCGCTGCTCATCCAGGTCGCGTAGGAAGGGGTACTTGATTTTCCATAAGATTATAGGTCGTCCGCTGCCTTCTACGTTGGTTCTCCTTTGCCATGCTGACGTTGCGTACACTCTTAAACAATAATTCGTATGAAACACCGCCTGCATGCCCAGATGCCCGCCTGGCTGCCGAACCTGCACGTGCGCAAATGGAGGGGCACCAGTGACCTGTGATCCTTGTCGCACGTGTGTAGTCCACGCGACTTGGTTGCAAAACCTGTCCATGTATGCTGGCATGCGGATGGTCCTTCACATGCGTTGGCACAACTGAGAGTGAGCGTGAGCATGGACGGGGGGTTAGCGACACCCCCCCCCCAGTGTGTCATTTCGGACTGTGCAGCGCCGAGGTGCGGCTATGCAAGGGTTTCGTGTGTTCGCGGCGAAGCGACAACGTGGCGCTCTCTCTCCTCATCAAGCGAGGTGAGTTCATGTGCAGGGTACATCAGGAATATATTGTTTTGAGAACATGTCAATGTACCCATTCTTCGCGCCATGGCGCCCCAGACCCGGGGCAGTGCCCGAAGGGCGGAGGCATCTGCCTCCACCAGTCCGGTCCGCGCAGATCCCACACAGCCGCCCCGTCGCACACGGATCTCATGTGCCCAGGCATTGCGTCCTACGACTGTTGTGCTCTCACAACCGCGCGGCCCTCTGACACGAGGACAGGCGGTCTCCACCGGCCAGGGGGGCTTGCTCGTGGCGGCTAAGTTTCGCGTGCCACGGCAGGTACCTCCCCGTCATGTGGCCTCGCCGGCAACAGCCGCCAAAACTCTGTCCGGTTCTTCAGACCCAAGGCGGCGTAACCTTCAACGGCCGAACCCACCGACGGCTGCGGGGTGGCGCCCCACAGGCGTGGGTGTGGCCCCGCCGGTTGCACTTCCCGATGACCCGACGGCTGCTGCACGTCCCGCTGCACGTCCTGCGCCACCACGAGCTGCACGACCTGCGGCACCATCTGCAGCACCACCCGCTGCCTCTCCCGCTGCAGCACCCGCTGCTGTACCCGCTGCTGTACCNGCGCCCCAGACCCGGGGCAGTGCCCGGAGGGCGGAGGCATCTGCCTCCACCAGTCCGGTCCGCGCAGATCCCACACAGCCGCCCCGTCGCACACGGATCTCATGTGCCCAGGCATTGCGTCCTACGACTGCTGTGCTCTCACAACCGCGCGGCCCTCTGACACGAGGACGGGCGGTCTCCACCGGCCAGGGGGGCTTGCTCGTGGCGGCTAAGTTTCGCGTGCCACGGCAGGTACCTCCCCGTCATGTGGCCTCGCCGGCAACAGCCGCCACAACTCTGTCCGGTTCTTCAGACCCAAGGCGGCGTAACCTTCAACGGCCGAACCCACCGACGGCTGCGGGGTGGCGCCCCACAGGCGTGGGTGTGGCCCCGCCGGTTGCACTTCCCGATGACCCGACGGCTGCTGCACGTCCTGCTGCACGTCCTGCGCCACCACGAGCTGCACGACCTGCGGCACCATCTGCAGCACCACCCGCTGCCTCTCCCACTGCAGCACCCGCTGTTGTACCCACTGCTGTACCCGCTGATGTACCCGCTGCACCACCCGCTGCACCACCCGCTGCACCACCCGCTGCACCACCCGCTACACCACCCGCTGCACCACCCGCTGCACGATTTGTGGCCCGACCCGGTGCAGCACCCGCTGCACTACTTGCGGGACAACCTGCGGTACGGCCCGCCGCACGACCACCTCAGCAACGCGCCCATCGCCCTGTGGAGCATGGTCTTCCGCCAGTGCCTCCTCCAGCGCTGCCGCAGTTCACGGCACACCACGATTTCATCCGTCAATCAGGTGCCAAGGAAGAAGTCTTCTTCTGGCTGAACAGAGACCGTGATTATGAGGAATGGGAAAGACGTTTCGACAAAGAGGCCGCCGAGAGCATGCGGTTGTTTCGAATGGAGCCATGCTCCCCGGAGCAGACCGAGGCTCCTCCTTACACACAATCGTGGGCAAGGCACCGTGTCATTTGTCCTAGTGCCTCCACTGGTAATCTGTGTGTCCCGGGTTTTACTTGCTTCACTGTCGTCTTGTGTTGCACGCCTGCTTTGGCCCTTCTGTAGGGCACATAGTTGTCTTTGCATACCTAGTGTTTGCATAACATCGTTTTCACATCTTGTTCTTCGAAAGCTTCCGGCCCACTCCCTACTGACGACTATGCTTTGCGTTCTGCCCATCGTCTCCTATTGCAGCCACGTCCGAGAGCTCGCCCGATTCTACGACGAAGAAAAGGAAGGCAGATGGTGACGACATGGTGGAGGGCAAGAAGTTTTGCAACATGGTGGCCTGTAGAGCGGCCATAGAAGACTACGCGGTGGCGAACCGCTTTGGGCTTCAGTGGGTGCGGAGCGAGCCCGGACGGATCGATGTGCACTGCTTGGAGGTCGTCAGACGTGGTTGTGCTTGGCACGTACGCGCAGTTGTCTCTTCCAAGCTTGGGGCGGTGAAGCTGTCCCACGTGACAGAGGGCCACCGTTGCACCCCGACTATTCGCCGCGGGAGCCCCGCCCGTACCACACGTTGGATTTCCCGGCACATCTCGCAGCAAATGGTGCGGGATCCGACAACGCCTCCTGCCACGCTCAGGGCCATCATCAAGGAGGCATCGGGTATTCAAGTGGCCAACAGTACTGTGTACCGTGCTAGAACAATGGCCGAGGCCTACCACATGGGTCACACGAAGGCGAAATCCTAGGCCATGTTTCCAGCCTTGTGTCAGGAGGTACGTCCCGCCACGTACGTGGCATGGTTTGTCACGTTGTCTGTCATCTTTGCACTCATTTTCCAGTTCATAGTTGTGACATCGTCGTTATGTGTCCATGCAGCTCAAACGTGTTGACCCGGCAACGCATGCTGTGGCGGAGCAGGACGCGGAAAACAAGTTCAAATGGGCCTTTGTGGCCCCTGACGCCACCCGTCTTGGCTGGGAGTATAGCAGGAGAATCATGACAATGGATGGAACGTTTTTTAAGAACGGCCACAAACAGGTCATGTTGGTCACGCAGATTTTTTATGCAAACGACCACGCATGCCCGATGGCGTGGGCTCTGGTCTCCAGTGAGAACACGAGACATGGATGTGGTTTTGCGAGCACCTGGCTCGAGCTTACCCCTCCGCTTCTAATGCAGGCGCAGTCATTGTGTCGGACCGTGAAGTTGGACTGGCGAAAGCGATTGCAAGACATTTGCCGGGTGCAACACACACTTATTGTGCATGGCACCTCCGCAGAAACGTTCAGGAGAAGTACGGCAAGAAGGCGACATACTGGGCATACAAGTGCGCGCAGGCACTGACACACGAGCACTTTCACCGGGCAGTACGTCATCTTCGGGCAATGAGCGAACGAGCTGCGGACTACCTCATCCCAGGCCGGGACGGAACCGGTGGCATACCACTGCAGAAATGGACGTTGTACATGTGCCCCGTGCCTCACGGGGGGCACATTACCAACAATGCTTCAGAGTCGCTGAACGCTCGTCTGAAGAGCCTGCGCAAGCTGTTCCCGTTCTACTGCTTCCTGCAGGTGTACTACTTCGTGCAGGGAATCATGGCGCAGCGTCGCGAGCAGATAGCCAAGTGCAGCAAGCTTCTTGCCCCTGCTCCCGCAAAACGCCTGCTTCACAGCTCCGCAGTTGCACGTGACTACGATGTGGTCATGGAGGGGCCGTCGTCGGCAATGGTTCGTGGCCCCACTCATGTGCTCCGGCACGTGAACCTGGCCATGGGAACCTGTGACTGTCGTCGGTGGCGGGAGTTTGGCCAGCCATGCCAGCATGCTTGTGCGCTCATGATGGAGGTGGGTGTGGACCCGACTGCGCACGTCAGCCGCGGANTACTTCGTGCAGGGAATCATGGCGCAGCGTCGCGAGCAGATAGCCAAGTGCAGCGAGCTTCTTGCCCCGGCTCCCGCAAAACGCCTGCTTCACAGCTCCGCAGTTGCACGTGACTACGATGTGGTCATGGAGGGGCCGTCGTCGGCAATGGTTCGTGGCCCCACTCATGTGCTCCGGCACGTGAACCTGGCCATGGGAACCTGTGACTATCGTCGGTGGCGGGAGTTTGGCCAGCCATGCCAGCATGCTTGTGCGCTCATGATGGAGGTGGGTGTGGACCCGACTGCGCACGTCAGCCGCGGAAAGTCAGTGCTGTATTGGAGCCTCACGTACGAAAACCATATGCCAACACTGAGTCCAGCCGGACTGAACCAACCTTCGCCGCCAGGCTGGGGCCAGCCAGGTCCGCGGCGTGGCCGCGGTCGTCCGAGGAGCGCTCGCATGGAACGTGTGCCGCTACGGAAACACAAATTCATCTGCCCGAGGTGTGGCTGCAAGGGACACACGAAAAAGAGCTGTCCAAACCCACCTGCACCACGGCCTCACAAAGCGGCAGCTGCACTACGAGCAGAGAGAGAGGCAGCAGCAGGGACTGCAGGTGCTCTTGCTGCGAGAGAGGGAGGGGCAGGGCGCGACGAAGGGGCAGCTACGGACGACAGTGACGCGTCAGACTATGACCCGAAGGGTGAACCCAGGGGGTCATCGACGGACGACGAGGTTGGTGAGGCATTCGCAGATGACTTCGACGACAACGTGTCCGACAGTGGTAGTGACGACTCCCTGGGGTATGCGGCGGAGCCTGAGACCGGAATGCTGACACAGGAACAGCACGACGCTGAAAGTACCAGGTTCATGGAGGAGCATGGCGGAATGGAGGAACATGGAGAGGAAGATGCAGGAGAAGAGGGGGATGAAGACGAGGCCGATGATGAAGGTGAGCAAGACGTCCGGAACGACGACATAAGAGGCTTGGATGCTCTCGGAATCTAAGGTGAGACATTGAAGTAGAGTTGTCTGCATTGTGTTCTGCAACTCTGCAAGTCATGCATACACGGACATGCATTTCATAACTACAATTTCATGTCTCTGTGTAGGGGTGCAGGGAAGCATGCCATGAACTCAGACCAAGCGTGGAAGGAAGAACAAGTCTGACGAAGCCTTGGCTGACACTCTGCTCTGCTTGGCCAGTGTGTTGCCTACATCTGAGCTGAACAATGTTGTGTGCTTGTGTCAGTTGTCTCTATCATGTTTAGGCTAGTGCTTTCACATCGTGTTTCAACATCCATCCCCAATCCATGTAGTCGTACTGGCCGTTTAGGAAGTGTGATTAAACTCAAGGTACCGGTGTTGCATTATGTAATAATGAACACAGTTGATTAAGACTACTTTCACAGACGAGCCACAATGACGTGTGCAATGTACAAAAGCGACATGACAGTCATTTGTATAACTCTCTTTCATTGTCCTTGTTTCAACATGGATTGCATGGTATTCCGGGGAGCAGTACCTCTTCTGACTTCTTTTCTTTGTGGAGCTAGTACTTGTTACTTGCTGTCGAGGTTGGACACGGAATGGAGGCGTCTACATGTCCATGTATACTACAGCACGTGCCCAGAACCATTTCATATGGGTGCTCTATCAGAGTTCACTCCCGAAGAAGTGTTCTATGATTCTGAAGACCAACTTGAAGAAGGCACGGTCATTCATCCGGTTCGTGCACAGGCTTCGGCCAGGCCTGTGCCCTTGTGCCCCATGTGCAACATTATTGGATGGATCCATACACTACCCCCACAAGTCCAGCGGTGGATTGTGAACGGCAAACCAAGTCCGTTCCAGTGACCAAAGGGTGGTTGAATGTAGTGATGTTGCAACAGTGAACCGAACGTCTGCTTCATTCACATATTCAACGGTGGACGACATGGATTTCTGCATGTGAGAAGGCCCTTCACGTTCGAAAACATGCAAATGTGCTCCAAGGTATTGAAATGAAGCTATACATTGCCTTGTGCAGCAGATGTCTTCATACTGTGATGTACAACACCCTTACGTGCACAAGTTAGAGTACGGTTTCCACGCAGGCGCAAGAGCGAGCTTCCAAATGTCAAAGTGCTGCATTACCCAGTTGTTAGTGTATGTCACCATGGAGGGCACATTGCATTCATGTGTAAGATACCTGACATGTCAGATTTAAATTGGATCAGAATATAAGAAGAATACCGGGTAATTTGGATATAAAACGTGCTGCCAAAATTTCACATGTACCCTATCCTACACCACAGTCCGCGGTCAGAGCCAGGCACACCATACAGGATCCGGATGTACCCATGGCTGCCAGTGTGCTGGGCACCACATAGGAACCCTGAAGCTCCTTCACGTTGGAAAACATGCACATGTGCTCCAAGGTATTGAAATGAAGCCATACATTGCCTTGTGCAGCACATGTCTTCAGAGTGTGTTTTACAACACCCTTACGTGCACAAGTTGTAGTACGTTTTCCACGTAGGCGCAATCGCGACCTTCCAAAAGTGAAAGTGCCTCATAACCCACTTCTTGGTGTATGTCACCATGGAGGGCACATTGCATTCATGTGTAAGATAGCGGACATATCAGATTTAAAAAGGATGAGAATATTACTACAATACCCGGTACGTTGGATGTAAAACGTGTTGTCAGAATTTCACGTGTACCCAATCCTACACCACAGTCCGCGGTGAGAGTCTGGCGCACCAAAAAGGATCCGGATGTACCCATGGATGCCAATGTGGTGGGCACCAGATAGGACGGCAAAGTGGCCACTTCACACCCATGATGCCGCACATATCGAATGGATCACTTGGAGTTGGGCCCATATTCTTCTAGTCCCAGCGGCTTTTTATGTTGTTCCACGCGACCCATGCATCAAACTGGTCCATGCGGGGTCGTGGAGGAAGTAGTTCGCCCCATGGACCATATCGAGGAGCATCCGGTCCTCCGTCCCACAACTGGAGCGGCGGCATCGGACGACCTCGCAGCTTCAACGGATCGGAAAGAGCCATGTTTGCAAGCAAAAATGATGCAAGTGAAGGAGAAGTAGAGATAGCACGAGTGGTGACTTCTACAGTTGAGAGAAACCCGTGGTTCACCAATGAAACGCGTGTACAACACTCCTTGTCCTGTCAAAAGTTTCCGTCTACAATCTCACACACCAGAGTGGGTCTGGATGGACCCACGGCTGCCAGTGACGCGGGCACCATGCAAAACGGCGATGCGGCGGTTTGACACCCATGAGCCAGCACATGGTGTATGGGTCTGCTGGACATGGGCCGAGTCCTTTGGAGTCCCACATGTGCTTGATGTTAAGCCACCCGATCCACGCGTCATACAGGTCCATGTGGCTAATATCCTTGACAACACCCGTCCACATCTGGAGCGGGGGCAACGGACGCCCCTTCAGCGACAAGTGGTGCGAGGACGCCATGGCCTGCGATTGAATACAACGTCGTGAACGACAACTTACCAATTCACCATAGAGTAACGTAATGAACTCCCTTTATGAGCTCGGTTCGAGCTACAGTTGGCCTTTCGTATCCTTTCCAGTACGTCACATCCAAAGTGGTCGTTGTCGCAAAAAAGGTGGCGGTTGGCGTACTGCCTAGTCATCCACGCTGACGACGATGTCGTCAGTTGGCTGTGGCGGCGCGATGTCATTCGTCAGAAAGATGTGCGATGACACGTGTCCTATGCCTCCACGCACGCAGAGTTCTTTTGCAACTGCTGCACAAACGTACAGCGAAATGCGTCGAACCTAGGCCCGACAAAGCAACGTTTGTGCACAATGTTTTTCTAACGACCTCCGTCTGCCGCACCTCCGCCGGAGGTTTGGTGATGGACCTGCGCTTAAACAAAGGGGTCCCGCTCCGTTACTATTCAAGACTGAGCGAATAGTGCGTGGGCTACGAAGCTATTAATTTATCGCCATTCCCGTATGAGTAACTTTTTCAACCGCGTGGGCAGCTCGTTGCTTTCTCGCTCGGCGTTGATACATGCGTTGTTTTCGACGGTCCATTGATACCTGCATTATTTTTCGACCGACGACGGGCGAATGAGCTATATAGTTCCAAAAACTGGGTATATGGTGACCGAACCCCAGTGTTAACCCTTCGAGCACATGGATGTCCTGGCTATTTCACACTTATGCGAATTGGGTGTGACCATACATGCACAGAATACCCAATAGATCGCATACATCCAGTAACCGCTCTTCAACATTGCCATATCCACCACTTTCGCACTTTATAGCTAAGATACCCACAGGTTGAAGGAAAGAAACGATGTATAAAAAAAAGGCTTGCGAACACCATGTAGACGCTGCACAAAATACGACGTCGGAGTGCTGAGGTCATTGTTTTAGTCGAACCGTCACCAACCCCTCTTTCAAGGGGTTTGTGGTTGTTCCAAGAAGGGATTTTCGTGGGTTTTAGGTTGGGGTCAAAGACACCCCATGCAATGAAAGGGAACCTACTGGGCCCCACTATCGCGGAGCCAAGCAGGTGCGCGTGGAAAGAATAAAACCCTCAATCCCGAATGCTATTGGGGAGAGGGTTTCAACCCAGTTTTCATAGTAACCAGGTGGGGTTGCGTGCGGAGACAAAGTTATTGGACACGTGTTTTCGTACAGTTGCGTTCAGTCCGGAGAAGCAAGTGGGGGGTGGGGGGGGTGGGAGAGGGGGGGTTTCATCGCTCGATCCCGATCTCGCGAGGGAGCGAAAGTGGCGATCAAGCAACGATCTCATGGCCGTCTTCGCCATGCTCGATCAGCGACAAATTTTGCTGATCGAGCATGGCAAGCGAGCTGGATACCTCGTTCTTATATCTCAAAATGCTGAATATGGCAGACATGAACTTCTGCTTGTGGATATGGCAGGGTCAACCCTTCAGGCGCGTGGATATCTTAGTTATTTCGCTCGCATGCAAACTGCACTACACACATTGGCCAGCCAAACTGCCAACACCCGAAGTCGCACACAACTCTCAAATCGCATGAAACTCCGCCACTTCCACCGCAGCGGGTAAAATTCTGTTTGAAGTGGTCTACAGCAAATATCCCATCACACCAAATAACTTGCACACTCAAAACAAAACTCCCGTGGATGATATCCTCCGCAGGGATTTATCAAGTGTTGGGGAGGAAACGTGATAAACCCTCACGAAGACATAAGCTCCTATGAAGCTAGCAACCGACCAACATTGCAGCGATGACGTGTTGATTGCTGGCGAATACGTCCTCCTCGGCTCGAGGAAAAAGGACCCAAAACATGATTCATTGTGCTTATTTCCAAATTATTTGTATTTTTTATGCACTCGACACTTATCATCGAAGTACACCAACTACGAAGTAGAAATAATCGATTTGTCTTGATTCATTGCATCATTTTTTTCAAAAATAATGATTTTAATTCAATCTAATTTAAATTGGCGTAAATTTTTTTAGTAGTACGTGTTTTTTTGTGTCACTGTGATGTGGTTTAGAACCCATGTATGTTCGGGGTGTAACTCAGGCCAAAAGCTTTGTGTCACCTGATGTTGACCTTCGTAAAATAAAAAGGGTTGGCAGGTTCTGGATCCCGAATGGATACGACGATTCAGGCGTCAGTGACAAGGCAAGTCCACGCTGGGACTGGTCGGGCAGCCCACGTACGAGCGCAGCCGCTGCTTGGGCGCGAAGCCCTTAGCCGCGTGCCGCAGGCGCTGTCTCAGCTTACATCGGTTTTAGTCTGAAGGCCCCTCAGTTGTGATTCATCCGCAATAGAAGTACCTTTTACGGGAGTGATCGGACCGTGATAGTTGGAATCTCGCTCGAGGCCCTCGCTCCCCGTTCGCTCGCCGTTGCCCTCGTTGGAGGCTTGGAGCTAGTGCACAGAGGCTGGCGGGGGAAGAGGGCTTGAGTGGAGGGCGCGCGGGCGTGAGCCGTCGGGGCTTAGTCGCTTTAGTTGGAGCTCCTCGAACCATACTTGGCGGTTCTCTCGAGTGTACCGTTGGCGGATCTTTATGGCCTGATCTGGCTCGCACAGATCGGGGGTGTCAGTCAGCAGGTGACGCGAGGGAGTCACATTGCAGGTGAACCTGCAACTGAAGTCTTCCGACCCTCCCTCTTTTTCGCGGCCCCTCACATACCTCTGAAGCGGGACTCGCCCATGCAGAAGCAGCAGCAACTGCAACAGCAGCCACAGCGGCAGCAGCAGCAGCGGAAGCGGCAGCAGCAGGACCGGCAGCAGCAGCAGCAGCGGCGGCAGGAGCGGCGGCAACAGCAGGTACAATGAGCACAGTGACTTCGAGGGCGGGGCGGCGGTCCAGCGGGGGCCAGCAGCAGCAGCAGGGCAGTGGAGGCGGAAATGGCGGCAAGGGCAAGGCGCAAGACCAGCAGCAACGGCTGGGGACATGGTCAAAGTACTGGACGTCTGGGGAGGAGTGGGATCGGGTACGTGTGCATGTGCATGTGCGTGTGCGTGTGCGTGTGCGTGTGCGTGTGCGTGTACGTGTGCGTGTGCGTGTGCTTGTGCGTGTGCGTGTGCGTGTGCGTGTGCGTGCGCGTGTGCGGGTGCATGTGCTGCGCCCGTGCTGTCCTCCTTTGTGGTTGATGTGGCGCTGGCACTGGCCAGCATGTGCGCGTACAACATGGGTATGTGCACCTCAAAATTGGATATGACTCCCTGCGGGACTGCACGTGTGGGTGGTACTCAATGGGGATGAGCCAGGAAGAGAAAATCAGAGATGCGGGAGGAAGTCAGTCACGCATGCTGCAGTTGAATGTTCCATGCCATGCCATGCTGTACCGCGCCGCGCCATGCCATGCCATGCTATGCCATGCCATGCCATGACTGGCCATGCAATTGGATGCCATGCCATGCCATGCCATGCCATGCCATGCCATGACATGCCATGCCATGACATGCCATGCCATGCCATGCCATGACATCCCATGCCATGACATGACATGCCATGCCATGCCATACCATGCCAAGCCATGTCATGCCATGCCATGCTCTACCATAGAGTGGCATTTGCGCTGTGTTAGGTCACAGAGATCCAAAGGCTCTGTCACAAGAGGAGGGCAAGGTGAGGATGACTGCACTTGGTGCCAGTGGTGAGGTAGTGAAAAACATGTTTTTGTCAAGGAACGAGGAACTATGGACAACACCTGCCCTGGCGGTGTTGTCAGCTTGTCGGCCAAGTTCTGGTCATTGATTTCTGATTCACTAAGATAAGCCAGCGGTCTGCGATCTGGCTCATTTCTGGTCTGATCAATGCTTTGAACGGAGGCAAAAAATCATTGGAACAGCACTTAATGCACGAAAGGCTTCTATGCGCATGTATCCCCGACTATTTTCTTGCAGACGTGCTGGAGTCTCAACCAACCATGCACACAAGCACAGCACGCACACACACACACACACACACACACACACACACACA
>SZWC01004060.1:142093-153235 GCA_023375785.1 Penium margaritaceum
GACAAGTAGTGCGCGGATTTTCTAACCAAGGCTCTGGGTCGTTCGAAGTTTCATGCGGCCACTCGTTCCGTTGGACTCTGCCCCACCCCTGTTGCAGGTTGATTCCTCATGTGCCACCCTATATGTGCTGTGCCTACTGCTTGCAGCGGCTGTGCGTTTCCTGCTCTGTATAGCGTCAGTGTCTGCATGTGCATGGACGTGTTTCGCCCTCCGGTCATGGGGGAGTGTTGTTGTGAATGTTGTACACAGCTTACGGTGACCCCTCGTCTCATGTCCATTCACGTGCAGATCCCTGAGACTGGCGACGGCGACAGCAGGCTGGCAGTCGGTGGCGACGGGCGCCCAGAAGAATTTCGTGTTTTGTAGACTCATGCTGTGTCAGAGCACGGAGGCGTGCAGCCTATCAGGATGTAGATCTCGTCGACGTGGCCGTTCTGGTTCAAACGGCTCGTCGTTCTGACGTGTCTGCAGGGAATTGTGACGAAAACTGTGTTTTTGCCACTGTTTTGTCCTGCTGGAAAAATAGCGCCGTTGTGCGCCGTGTGTGTGTGTGTGTGTGTGTGTGTGTGTGCATCCACTAGGTCCGTGGCACTATTCAGGTTGGCCAGACTTCAGTTGTCATCTCTCTCTGCACATTTCAAACATATGCAGCTTCTGACACTTGTGTTTGTGTCCCTAGCCAACCCCATGCTGTTCTCACCTCCACCTGTGCGTGCTAGTGAGTTAGCTAGCTGGCTTGCGTTGCCACGCTAGCGACAGCAGTGCTAGGAGGTGTCTCTCAGGATGGACATGAGCCCAGGGGTCACCGTAAACTGTGTACGACACACACAACAACACTCCCCCATGACCGGAGGGCGAAACACGACCATGCGCATGCAAACACTAGCGTTGTACAGAGCAGGAAACGCATAGTCGCTGCAGGTAACAAACACAGCACACGAAAGGTGGCACATGAGGAATCAACCTGCAAGAGGGATGGGGCAGAGTCCCACGGAACGAGTTGCCGCATGAAACTTCCAACGACCTATAGCCTTGGTCAGAAAATCCGCGCACTGGCTGTCAGTTCCCACGTGGATGACTTGGATCTTACCACCATCAACTAGTTCACGCACGAAGTGGTGCTCGACATTGATGTGCTTTGTGCGTGCATGGAACACACCTCAGTTCTTAGCGATGGCCTCCGCGCTCATGTTGTCACACTGGAGAACCATGGGGGGAATGGACTGACGCAGTTCACGCAACAGACGGACGAGCCAGACGCACTCCGCTGCACCGGCGCCTAGAGCAACATACTCTGCCTCAGCAGTGTTGCGTGCGATGTAGCCCTTCTTCCCACTTCGCCAGGACACTATAGTGCCTCCAATGAGAAAGATGTAGCAGGTGCGGCTCTTGCCATCTGGACTCCACACCCAGTCACTATCTGAGTACCCATCGAGCACAACGGACACGTGCTCGCGAAAGCACAGGCCGAAGCGTGCGGTGGACAGGATGTAGCGCACACACCAGACTGCGGCCTCCAGTGTTCGCTGGCGTGGAGCCTGCAAAAACTGGGCGAGCAAGTTGACAATGAAGGCAATGCCGGGCCGTGTCGTGGTGGCCAAGTACATGAGTGAGCCGATGACTCGCAGATACAGGGTCACATCGACTGGCTCCCCAAGGTCAGCTGGGTCATCCACCTTCAGGGCGGCCTGCCCCTCAGGGGTCATGGGCGTGGAGGCCGTGCGGACGACAGCAAGGAGGTCGGCAAAATGCTCCCCCACAGTCTCTGCGTAACGTCCCTGATGGACACGGAGTGTGCGGCGGACACGATTGCGCACGATCTCCATCCCCAAAAATACAGAGGTCTCACCAAGATCTTTCATCTTGTAGGCCGAGGAAAGAACAGACTTGGCAGCGTTCACTGCTCCCAGGTCGGGCGAGGCAATCAGAAGATCGTCCACGTAGACGAGGATGGCAGCGAACGGTGCTGGGGACTGTGAGAGGAACATGGATGGGTCAGCATCACTCTGAACGTACCCAGCGTGTCTAAGCGTGTTGGTGATCTCCTGATTCCAGCAGCGAGGTGACCGTTTCAGGCCGTACAAGGCCTTCCGCAGCCGGTATACGCGACCGGTACCATCCTCGAAGCCGGGTGGCTGGACCATGTAGATCTCCTCCTCAAGGTCCCCATTCAGGAACGCGTTGTTGACATCCATCTGATGGAGTTCCCAGTCGTGCTGTGTCGCTTGGCTCAGCAGCGTGAGCGTGGTAGTCATCCGGCCAACAGGGGCAAAGGTCTCAGTGTAATCCACGCCACGGACCTGAGAGAAGCCCTTTGCTGTCAAGCACGGTTTGTAGTGCTCCACAGTGCCATCAGGTCTTAGCTTCTTGTGGAGAACCCACTTGGCCTTGGTGGCCTTGCGGTTCTTCGGCAAGTCCACCAACTCAATGTCGCCGTGCTCTTGGATGGCATTGAGCTCAGCCTGACAAGCAGAGCGCCACTACTCAGCGTCAGGGGCTGACAAGGCCTCATGCAGGCTGGTGGGATCGGGAGACAGAAGTGGCGCACTGCAAGTAGCCAGGGCGTATGCCGCATAGGGAGGGTCAACCGTCACCATGGACGCAGCGGCATGTCGAGCGAGATCGCGCTCATGAGCAAGTAGTGCCATGCCGGTGGCACAGCCAGGGTGAAACTCAGTGAGGCCGCGTGCACTCAGGCCAAGGGCCTTCGTGCCCGGGTCACCGTTGACGATGCTGCGTGCGGGGCGAGGGCGAAGGCGTCCGTCGGGTGCCCGTGTGTAAGGGTCTGACGGGGCACGAGCAGTGGCCGCAACCGACTCACATGCTGGTGTGGACCGTATGGCAAGCGTACCCCTAGAGGCTGGTGAAGCCTCAGCAGCCGGGGACGGCCCCACGGCAGACGCAAGCATGTCCGTGGCCGGAGGCTCAGACGGCTTACAGCCAGACAAGGACGTGGACGCAGGATCAGGCAGAGCCTCAGAGGAAGAATCAGACGAAGGATCAGGTAGAGCCTCAGACGCGGAATCAGACACAAGATCAGGCAGGGCCGCAGACGCAGAAGCAGGCTCAGACGCGGACTCGGGTACGGGCGAGTGCAGAGAGTCGCAGATGGGACGGGGCAGAGGGTGCCGGTGGGCACAGCCTCTTGGGATAGCCCCGGGGATGTCAGCGACGGAGTGACCATACTGGCCAAGGGCACTGTGCCAACCGTGACAAGAGATTCCTCACAGAATCAGGCCTAGCTCAGCTCTGTAGAGCTTGTTACTCAGGTCACCAACAAATCAAGAAATTCCTATTCTCCCAGCAGGCTGAGTTTTCTTGGTGAGCCGTGCCAAGCACTCGACGACCCCGAATCCGGGCGTCGTCTGTTTTCCCTTACAACTCAATCATACAAAGATACCCACGCTACAAAGGCATTCGTGCGATCAGAATCATCGAGAAAAATAGCAGCAAGGAGTTATGGTTGCCTAAACCCAGGCGGCGTCTAGGCTAGAATGACCCTGGTCACAATAGTGCCCGAATAACCTGAAAATTGGACCATAAACAGAACATGACGATGCAAATACAACCATGCAGTCAGATTTTTCATAGGACGTGTGCAGTCAGCAATTGCCGTGGCAATGACCGCCAGCAGCGTGACTGCTGAGGAGGCCTGCCAATGGAGTTGAGCACATCATGCGTCTGAGGGAAGAGGCTCCAGCAAAATGCGTGTAGACCTCAACACGCGTTGGCTCCACCAGACGACACTCCATTGGCATCTCGTCTCGCCGTCAGTCATCTGCACGTCGATGCACATAAGCCAGGAGGACACAATAGAGCACAATGAGAGATGCGCGAAAGCCAACACTCCCCCATGACTCATAGGCGCAGTGCACATGGACGGGCAACGGGCACATCGACCAAGCAGGCAGGGCTCCCAAATGACAGCCGATACGCAAACAGGGATATAGAGAGAGCAGCTCGCGGACGCACACCGACCACACCCAAAGCCTTCTTGAACAAGCCGAGCCTCAGCGCCTTGGTCAATAAGTCAGCCAACTGTCGTGTTGTCTCAATGCGCAGAATGCTCACACTACTACCGTGCAACAATAAACGTACATAGTGATACTCAACATTGATGTCCTTTGTGTGCGTGTGATGCACGCCGTCATTGTCGACGATGGCCATGGCACTCTCATTGTCAGAGTGCAACGTGATGGACGCAGCACATTGACGTAACTTGGACAACGGATGACGCAACCACACGCTCTCACACGCGCTTGAACCAAGAGCCACTTGCTCAGCCTTAGCAGTGCTGCGTGCAATGAAACCTTACTTGCCACTACACCAAGACATAGCTGTGTCGCCAACAAGAAAGATCCAGCCAGTGCGGCTCTTGCCATCCGGACTACCAGCCTAGTCACTGTCAGTGTAGCCCACTCCAACAACGGACGGTTGCCGACATGAGGCCTCGTCATCGAGTCAAAAGGGAGAGAGGGAGCGGGTGGGGGTGAGCCAATAGGTGTCTCGGGTGCAACCTGGAGCAACTACTCTGTAAATGGTTCAACCGACGCAGACGAGGCCGTTGGCCCAGCCCTGGAGGAGTCACATGACACGGATGGGGCTGGCGGACCGGAGGGGCCAACAGACACAAATGGGGCGGCTGGCCCAGAGGGGCTACCAAACACGGATGGGATGGCCGGCCTGGAAGGGCTAGCATTCACGGACGGGGCAGCCGGACCAGAGGGGATAGCGGAAGAAGACGAGGCGACTGGTCTGAAGGGGCTAGCATTCACAGAGGGGGCGACCGGCCGGGAGGGGCTAATAGACGCAGACGGGGCGGCTGGCCCAGAGGGGCTACAAGTCAAGGACAGGATGGTTGGCCTGGAGAGGCCAGTAGACATAGACAAGGGGGCTGGCCCAGAGGGGCGAGCAGACACGGATGGGGTGACCGGCCCAGAGGGACCAATGCATACAGACGTGGCTGATCGTCCGGAGGGACCAATGGATGCCGTCAAAGTGTCGCCTGGAAGCGGCGGGACGGAGGAGGGACTCACCATTGCCCTCCGCAATGGGAGAGACATTGACAAGCTGGAGTAAAAAATGTCACAAGAAAAAAATTGCTCAAAGAAGAGGGCATCTCGGGACTCGACAAAGCAATGCTGGGAGGAATCCCAGAAGCGCCTAGCTTTTCACTGGTGCAAGAAGCCAAGGAAGGTGTAGGGACGTCCACTAGGGACAAGCCTGTTGCCCTGTTGTGGGACGGGCAACCACACGATGGCCACGCAGCCATAGACGCGAGCCGGGTGAAGGTCGACTCGCTGGCCACACTAGTGTTGGTACGGCGTGGACTGGCGGAGAAGGTGTCCATGGGGAATCCGGTTCCAGACCCATGTCATTTAGGCCATGGTCTTGAAGTACAAACCATCAGAGAGACCGGATTTGACTTGCATGGTATGCATGGCCATGGTGCGGTTCCACCTCTCATAGACGCCATTATGGGAGGGTGTGAAAGGTGCCAATGTCTCATGATGGATCGTGCGAGAGGTGAGGACGGTCGTGGTCTCACCCAGGAACTCACTGTCGCGATCAGAGCAAAAGCGGCAAAGGGGGCGACTGCACTTGCGTTTCGCATCAATGAGCCAGGCCCGAATGATGGGAGTGACATCGTTCTTCTATCGAAAGCAAAGACCCAACAGTAGCGGGAGATGTCGTCGATGAGGGTGAGGACATAACGTCTGTGCTCCCCGACATACTCCGTGGGAAGATTACCCATGACATCGAAGTGGACCAGGTCTTGAGGGGCAGACGTATGGGAGGCAGACAGGGGGTAATTCGAGTGGTGCATCTTCCCCTATGCACAGTCAATGCACTCAGTGGGACAAGGTAAGGGGAAGGAGGCGGGATCAAGGCCCGTTTCCGGTCGAGTGGGGAGCATGCTATCGATGGAAGCCGAGTGGACATGGCAGAGGCGGCGGTGGAGAAGGTGGGTGTGGTGCAGAGAGAGCTTGCTGGTGACAAACACGTGGCTAGAATTGACTGATAGGGAGGACAGATGAGGGATGTGCCACAAGTTGCCACGAGCAATGGCGTGCAAGACTACACGATCGGACGGACGCAACAACATAGTGCCAACACCACGCGAGTGCAAGACGTCCATGCTCATGCGTTTGAGGGCAGTGACAGACAGAAAATTGAGCTCAAGACCAAGGACAAAGAGGACATCGGTCACGAAGACGTCCCTAGCGAGACCACGGAAGCAAACAACACCAATGTCGTAGACAGTTAACATCTGGCCAAAGCCCATCCAAACACTAGATAAATTGGCAATAGGACCAAGGACAATGAAGGCCTCTTGTGAGGCTCTCATGTGATGCGTGGCCCCGGAGTCAATGATCCAGGTCTCGGCCGGATCCTAGACTAGCATTGCTAGGTGGCTTGCCGACAGAAGGCAGTTAGCGAGTGAAGCGGACGTACAGGAGAAGGGCGCAAACCGAGACTTCGAGTCATCCAGCCATGCGACGTCATCACAAAGAGGAGTAGGAGGGGAGGGCACGGGAGATGACGGGATGGATGAGGATGCAGGACATGACCACAACTTTATCTCTGTCATGCAGGGCAGGGCGGAGGAACAAGCGATGACGCAACTCACACTTCTCTGGGGAGGAGGGCGAGGCAGTCAAAGCTGGAGTGCGATGGAGTCCTCCAACTGGCGCTCATGGGTGGAGGGTCCGAGGGAGTAGACCAACTGCCGTGTAATGACGCCTGTGCCCGGAAGGGAGGAGGGATGTGCCGGTTGCAACTGGAGGGGCGCTGACGGCTGCGGATGGTGCTGTTGTAGGGCTGGTGACGACAAGGCAGGTGCGACCGTCGGAGCACCGTCGGAGAGATGGAGCTGCTAGACGGGGTGGACACACGAGGGGTGGCGACAGCCATGGTAGTGGTGGAGAGACAGCGGTCACGCTGGCGACGCATGGTGGCGATGATGCGCGCCTCGTCGGTCGGGAGTGGGCACATATACCACCCGTGTCCTGGCTGGCCATATTTGTGGCAGACTGAGCCGCCACTACTGGACACAATCGACTATTGCTGCTGGCCCTTGTCCTTTTTGCCCTTGCGCTTCTTCTTCCCCGAGAACATGGAGGTGGAGGACACAACTGCTGCGAGGGCGGCAACGGCCACTGAGGCGATGGCAAGGGAGGCGAGGGCCTCCGTGCGCTAGATAAGAGACTCTTGACGAGCCTCCTCAATCCAAAGGAATAGCTCGTATGTCCAAGGTATTAAGGTTCCCTAGGCTGCCATCGCGGTGAGGATCTCCTGGGTGTACTTAACCAAGACGTCGGTGAACACGTCGGTCATGCCGTGCTTGACGGTCAGGAGCGTGGCTAAAGGGGACGAAACAGCGTCTCCTAGGTGGCGGAGGATGTCCTTTGCCAGCTGCTAGTAAGAGGTGACCAACTCAGTCTCCCCCATGTGGAGGGATTTGAACTCCCTGAGCAGGCGGCTGGTCTCGGCCTCGATGGATAGGCAATGGGGGTGCATGAGGATGTGCCACACTGTTGAGAGGTCGGGAATTCCGCCAGTGGTGAAGTCGCCGATGAAGGGTTTGATGGCAAGGTGTGCAGTAGTAGGGGCGACCGGGACAAGGACGCGAACGACGCGACCGTCATCATCCAGCTGATCAGCTTAAGAGGAATCATACGGGAGAGTTTAGTAGGGCCAAAGACCCTCACCCTGTGCCTAGATGCAAAAGCCGACCGCCCAGCTCTGGAAGTGCTCGCCAACGTGGAGAGGCGGGGGCAGAGTCCAAAAGTCCTTTAGCCTACGGCCGGTACCCAAAGTGTGGCCAAGGATTGATGTCAACATCTACCGTTGACGTTGTATCTTTTGCTACACCAAGTAATGCGTGGCCACGAAAACAGCGGGACTAACGTGCCTAGGAGGAAGGAAGTATGGTGGGACGATCCCGTGGACATGTGGCATCGCCGGTTGTAATATTGCAAGGTGCTACGTCAACGTGGCAAGCTCCTCGCGAAAAGCGACCAAGGGATCTGGCGAGCTGATGAGAAAGCCTGTGGGTTGCTGCTACTACTGCTACTACTAGTGTTGTTGCTAATGTTGCGACTGTTGTTGCTACTATAGCTGCTACTACTGCTAATGCTACTACTATTGTTGTTGCTACGGCTACTGCTAATGCTACTATGGGTGCCGCTACTACTAATGCTGCTACTAATGTTACTACTACTGTTGTTGTGGCTGTAGCATGGACTTTTATTGCTACAGCGTCAACTACTATTTCAACTACTGCTTCAATTGTTGGTGCTCCTACTGTGGCTGCTACTACAAGAGTAGTGGTGGTTGTTGTTGCTGTTTTGGCTACTGTGTTGCAAGTGTTGCAATTGCTCCAGGAAAGGGGGACCAATGGTTCCTCTATCCAAGGAGAACCCCTACTCGCCAGGGCTTTAAACCATAATGGATGGAGCTGAGTTCTTTTATTGTTTTATTTCTTCTGTTTCCTTCACCGTTCCCATTTTTTCGTCAAGTGCTAGCATCAGCACTGACGTCAGTAGTGATGTCAGTCGATGACGGCAGACATCACTAGAGGCTTGCTAGTACTGACATCAGCAGCAAGTTGGTGCTGACACTACGGCCGCCATCCTGCTACAATAGTTGTCGTTACTGTAGTACTGCCATTGCTTCTGCTTCTGTTACTACTGTGGCTGTTGAGCTACTGCTGTTGCTACAGGTGATGCTACACCACCGCTACTATTGCTGCTTCTACTACTACTATTGCTGCTACTACTGTGTTGGTGTTGCCGCCATCGTCGCTACTATTGCTATTGTTGCGACTGATGTTGCGGCTGCTACTACCGCGATTCCGTGCAGCCGCTGCACTCGTGCTTTGTTTGCAACTGTCATGGTAGCTTTGGTTGCTGCCACAGCCGTTGCTCCTGCCGCTGCTATTTCAAGTGCGCCTAGTGTAACTGTGCGCGACTGTTGCACTGCTGCTGCTGCTGCTGTAGTTGCGGTTGTATTGTAGTGGTTGTTGTGGGTGCAACCACAGCTGCGCTTCTGCTGTTGTCGTGGCTGTGACCTTGCTGCAGCTACTTCGGCGATGTGGCTGCTGTCGTAGGTGCTATATCGACTGATGTTGTGGCTACCGTAGCTACGCTACTAATGCTCCTTTTGCTGCTACGGTGCTAGGTGCTCCTGCTACCTTGGAATCAGCACTAGTTCAGGGACCGAGGAGGAGAAGGCAGTGGACTTCCTTTGTCCACGGCGCCATCGCCACGTGCGTCGGTGCCGTCACATCGTCGCCCATCAAATCACCTGCCGCAAGTCTGCAAATCCTACCGCCGTCCTAGGGTCAGTGCTACCGAAGAAACTTTTGGCAGCATTTCTTGTTTCACGAGTATTTTGACGAAGCCACCCGGCGGGTAACTATGCTAGGAACATTTTGGCAGAGTTTCCCCTGCACGGGCGCATTTGTGGGACCACCGGCGTAGACTGGGACCTGTACGCCTCGCTACTACTCAGATCTCTTGCTTCTACTACGCTCCTGCTCTGATACTAAGACGGAAACTAGTCTAGAGCGGCTGATTGGGGCTACAGCATAGTTGGATTAGGCATGGTGCCACGCTCGTGGATTTGCACTGCTGCCCCTCTAGCTACTCTAAGAATTGTGAGACGAAAACTTTGCCCTAAGGAGGTAGCGCCCGGAAGGCTGATAGAACTGAGAATGTATGATTAGCAACTATTGAATAAGAGCAACTGAGAGACCCTCACAGAACTAGGCCTTTCACAGCTCTGTAGAGCTTGTAGGTCAGGTCACTAACCAATATCAATACTCCTTTTCTCCTGGCAAGCTGAGTTTTCTTGGTGAGCCCTGCTAGGCACCTCACGACCCTAAATCAAGGCATCGTCCATTCTTCCTAAAGACTTGACCATACCAAAATACTCACAGTGTGAATGCAGTCGTGCAGTTAGAATCATCCAAAAAAATAGCAGCAAGGGGTTATGGCTGCCTAAACCCAGACAGCGTCTAGGCTAGAATGACCCCGGTCACAACAGTGCCCGAATAACCTGAAACTTGGACCCTAGGCAGAACATGATGATGCCATGTAATCAGATTTGGCACAGGACGTGTGCAGACAGCATCTGCAGTGGCAGTGACTGCCAGCAGTGTAACTTCTGAGGAGGCCTGCTGATGGAGCTGAGCACGTCATGCGTCTGAGGGAAGAGGCTCCAACAAAATATGTGCAGACCTCAGCGTGCGATGGGGATCACATTTACGATGGCCCTCGTGCCAAGAAGGATCAATGGAAAAACATCCACCTTGGGATATGTGTGCATCTTGAATGGTGGTGCTATCTATTGGACAACCATAAAACATGATTCTCTCCCTCTCTCCCTCCCCTCTCTCTCTCTCTCTCTCTCTCTCTCTCTCTCTCTCTCTCTTCACTTTTGAGACAGATTATATCACTCTGAGAACATCACCTCCCCGATCCAAGAGATAAACTCAATAGGGAGAGAACCCAGAAGGTCCGAGTGGACCAACTCGAGCGGCCATAGTACCTAGGAAGTGGAGTCAAAGTATGTGCAACAATGTAACTTACACTACTTGTAAAAAGGAAAGTCGGTCTTTGGCGGCTTCTTGAAGGAAGGTGCGGCAAGACCCAAGACTGGCTAAGGCCAAAGGAGCTTGGACACAATGTTCAAGATCACATGACAAAGGCGACGATGTAGCAAATGCTGGTGTTTGAGAGAGAGAAAGCTATCGAAAAACACACTCACACATGTAGAGGAAGGGAAAATGACAAAGGGAGTCCAAGGAGACACTTGATACAAATCATCAACAACTAGAGCAACCATGAACAAATAGCAGGCTGAGCTCAAGAACAGGGACAAAAATAACATGGAAGATGTACAAGGGGTCAGATGGACCATCAAAATGTACTACCCCAACGTCCGGGATGGGCAATGACTGTCCAGACCCCGTGTGAATGGACCAAACTGATTCAACGAGACATAGCACCACAAAGTCAGTATGACAACAGTTCATGTGATGGGTGGCTCCATATTCAACGATCCAAATGCTGCTTACCTCATGACCTATCGTTGATAAAAAAGCATCAGGCCACCAAGCACTATGCCTCGTCAAGA
>SZWC01004060.1:160109-172924 GCA_023375785.1 Penium margaritaceum
ACGCACATGGGACACTATCAGTTCCAAGTGTTATGCTTCGGGCTTACAAATGCCTGGGTAACCGTCCAAGGAGAAATGAACCAAACGTTCGCCAAGCAACTCGGGCAGTTTGTCTTGGTTTACCTGGATGACATCCTGGTTATCCCCAAATCAATCGAAGAGCACATAGAAAATCTGCGCAAAGTTCTCGCAATCCTTCGAAAACAGAAGTTCTATGCAAAAGTGAGCAAGTGCAAGTTTGTACAAGATGAGCTCGAATACCTTGGACATATCGTCGGCAAAGACGGTATCCATGTCGACCCACGAAAAGTCCAAGCTGTTGTGGATTGGCCATACCCCGAAAATGTTGGGCAGATTCGGTCTTTCCTCGGCCTTGCAAACTACTTTCGACGGTTTATGCAAGGGTATTTGACCCTGGTAGCACCGCTAACCAGGCTCGCGCGAAAAGACGTGCGTTGGGAATGGACATCAGATTGCGAGAACGATTTTCTCAAGGTCAAAGAGCTCCTATCCACGGCGTCCGTCCTAGCTCTTCCGGATCCATCGCAACCGTGGGAGTTCCATGTGATGCGTCGGTAGTAGGACTCGGAGCCGTCCTCATGCAAAACGGTCACCCAGTTGTGTATGAGAGCCGGAAGCTCATTCCCGCGGAAACGCGGTACACGACTGGGGATCAAGAGCTCTTTGCGGTAGTACACGCTTTCAAGATGTGGCGTTGCTACCTCGAGGGTGCTAAAGAGGGTGTAACGGCCGTGACCAACCATAATCCATTGGTGTTTTTCCAAACGAAACCGAACGTGTCAAGATGGCATGCGCGTTGGAGTGAATACCTGAGTCGATTCTCGTTCACATGGGAATATCGGCCAGGATGCATCAATGTGGCCGATCGACTAAGCCGACAGCCTGTGGAAACTAAAGCAAGCACCGAGGTCAATGGGTGTTTTATGGCCATTGCAACAGCAACAGTACTACCATCAGATCCCCCTGCACCTCTGCGGCAACCACCACGAGAGATTATCCATTACAACGGTTTTGTAAACAGGATTTGGATGGGATACTGTGTGGATTCTTGGATTCAAGACTCTAAAAATCTGGAAAAGTACGGCTTGGTGGAGGCCGCAGGAATCTTCTGGCATGGAGAACAAGTTGTTGTGCCAAACTCGGGAGACCTTCGAGCAAAGGTTATCTCCAAGTTCCACGACCCGCCGGTAGCAGGTCATGTGGGACCCCGAAAGACCGGACAGGCACTCTTGGACCACTATTGGTGGCTAGGGTGGAGTGTTGATGTCCGTTAATACTGCATGACATGCGACCCATGTCTTCAGAATAAGGCTAGCAAGAAGAAGCCTGCTGGACTCCTCCAACAGCTTCCCATTCCTGGGACTCCATGGGAGTGCGTCAGCAAAGACTTTATTACTGGTCTTCTGGACACGGCCCGTGGCCATGATGCAATACTAGTGGTTGTGGATATTTTGACGAAGATGACACACTTCATTCCTACAACGACTGACGTGAACACAGAGGAGACCGCTCGTCTCTTCTTTCAGGGTGTCGTAAAGTACCACGGCTTGCCGTTGCGCATTGTCTCCGATCGAGATCAAAAATTTGCTATTATGTTCTGGCAAAAGATGCACGAATATTTCGGTAGTGAATCACAAATTTCGACAACATTTCATCCTCAAACTGACGGAAAAACAGAGCCCATGAATTGCACTCTGGAGCAGATGCTCCACATGTACGTGGACCCTTCCATGCATGATTGGGACGAATTCCTAGCACCGGCAGAGTTTGCGGTGAACAACTCAGTGAACAAGTCCACACAGTTCACACCGTTTGTGTTGAACAGTGGTCGGCATCCAGTGGTACCCTCTTCATTGATGAAGAGTGGGAGTACAGGAGGGCAGGTTCCTTCCGCTCAAGCCTTTGCCGAGCGCATCGACTCCTTGTTACAGGAGGCGAAGGGTCACCTTCAAGCAGCTCGGCAGCGACAAAAGGCATATGCCGACAAAGGTCACCGGGAGGTCTCGTTTGACATCGGTGACAAAGTGATGCTTAGTGCTAAAAACCTTCGGCTGAAGTCGCCAGGGGGAAGAGAACTTCTACCGAAGTGGATTGGGTTGTTTCCCATTGTGGCACGCATCGGGCCAGTGGCATACCGATTGCTACTTCCACCGAGTATGAAGATACATGACGTGTTTCATGTGATCCTGGTGGCTCCATACACGGCGAAAGAAACCGTTCTGCTACCGCCAGCAGTCCTAGCTTCCGACGGCCAATACGAGGTCCTTCGCCTACTCCAACACCGAGAGCGTACTCTTCGGTTGCGCATTGTCAGGGAGTACCTCGTTCATTGGGCCGGTTGTGGACCTGAACATAATTCATGGGAGCCCGAATCTCGGTTACCCACAGGGGTGGTCAACGAGTACTGGAGCAAGCTCGCAGCTCGCAGAGATCGACGCGTGGCAGGAGGTACTTCCTGAACGCGGAAAAAGTGAACAACCTTCCCACAGGACAGCATTCATGGACAGCGACCATAGGAGGTTGGGGACGCCCAACATGGTTATCGCGCGAACCCTCTAGCGTAAAGGGAGGAGGCCACTAGCCGTGCTGACCTACAAGCTGCAGCTTAGGTCTAAGTACCATGCACGTGTTCATGTCTAGCTGGTGATTGAAATCATTAATTTTCTTTCATAATGTTGATGACTCACTGACTGACAATCCTACTTGTTGTTCATGAACCGGGACGGTTCATAACAAGTGGGAAGGAATGTAGCGGGAGGGCGTTCGGCCCTCCCTCCTCGCTAAAGCAAGGGGTGGTTGCGCACCACCCCTTGCGTCAGCAAGGGCTGGCCGGCGGCCAGCACTTCGCTGGCCACCGGCCAGCTCGCTGCCGGCAAGCTGGACGGCCGGCGGCCGGCCAAGTGACCGGCCGGCCACCGGCCGGCTAGCCACCAGCCGCCGATCGCGGCCTCAGTCCGATCGGCGGCTGAGAGGCCACAAGGGCCTCGAGGGCGAGGCCTCGTGGCCTCGTGCCCTCGCCCCCCCTCGCCCTCCTTGCAAACGAGCAAGAGAGGACGAGGGATAGGGGGAGCAAGGGTGAGGTCGAAATAGCTGGCTCAAAATCGCCAGCGTGCCTCGCACGCGACGATTTTGCGCCAGAACGACAAAACGTAAGTCAAAGTTCGTTTACGACAAACTTTGACATAAAACAAACAAAATAACTCGTGGGAACACACGAGTTCGAGGTAAAAACCCCCGGTTTGGGTCCCAAAACCAGGGGCTTGGTTAAAAACGGAAATGGGCCTCCGGAGACTCGAAATATTCGAGTCTCCCTGCTTTGGGTCGTTGATGACAATTGCCCCTCAGTCTTGCGAAGGGGGTAAACCCCTGACGCAGACTGAGAACACCATTCTGCAAAGTCCAACGACGACTTCAGATCAGGAGCTGGAGACTCGACCCGTTACACCTTGCTTCCAAATATGGTATTCCTTATTCGAGTGATCACAAATTGTTTTTCAACACATTATTTTTGGTTTTTTCTTGTTGTTTTTTTTTCCAAAGAGGAAAATACATTATCCAATAGTATACCTTAAGTAGCTTTTGACCTTAGTGTTTGTGATGTATTTGTGTTTAAGTTTCTTGTACAAAAACCCTATAACGGTCTTCCTGAGTGACCTGTCGGAGACGTCGAGAGCCCTCGCTAAGGCACATTAAGCGCACCTGAATGACAACTGACTGTGTGGCCAACAGGTCGTTGTCTTGCGTCAATGATTGACGACCGTCAAGGTCTGCCGAAAGAAATCTGGATAAGCTGAACCGTTGTTGTCGGCAGTCCGAGGAGGAACTCGTCCCGTTGCTAAGATCCCCCAATGCGAGGCATAGTGTGTATGGGTGAGTTCAATTGCTTTGTGTGACAAAGTGCACTTATCACATACTCGTTGTGCAATTTTGTCCAAATATCATACACAAAGGTTTGCAGTGTTGGCTATCAAGTTAGGTACAGGGTTTGAGACGATTACCACCTCGCTCGATGACCAAAAGATTAGGGACGAAAATAGTTTCTGTGGTTTCTGGAGAGCAGGCGGTTATTCCTAGCAGGAAATAAAACTACAGTATTTGAGGAGATGTTTCTTTACTTCCCATGGTTTTCCAACACTCCTTGTCCACAATATCACTAGCAACGAGTTCAAATAGAAACAAGTCACCAGACTTTGCCAGAATCATAAAGATCGTTAAACTTTGCATGAATTCTAAAAGTTAACGTTCAGAGAGAAGTATATGTTCAACCTTCTCATTTGAGGACAAAGGCATATGTGGTTTGTGTCCTTTTGACATAAGCTTCAAATTGACATTCCTCAACTTTATCCTTTTCAATGCGAGAACGTCCGTAATGAAATCATGTCTCGGCCTTTTCTCAAATGTTCGTTGAGGTTCCCGAAGTAATTAGGCAATATCAACGTTAACAAAACAACACCTTCAATCGACATTTCAAGGCGATTGTTAATACTTACAGAATCAAGGTTTGTGGTATCTCAACCATTATCTCAGGTTGGAAATGTTGATAGTTTGCTGCTTGAAATGCAAGATGATTCCTCGTGATGCAGACATTTTGGAATATGGCTGTTGCACACTGAGTAGGTGATAAGTGCACATCTGCACTCATTTCGAGCGCACTCCCGACATGCACTTTCCCTGTACACTGGGCCCATCTCTGGACCATCTTGCGATGGCTGAAGCTGAGATTCAATCATAACTGCCAGCCATGACAAAAACATCGGGGAACGATGACCGTACGCTGTCGTCGGCATGTAGACACCCGTCAAGAAGATATGAAAAAGTTTCTCAAAGTGATCGACTGGACATTTCAAACAAACAAACAAACCAGATAGTGGAATAAAGAAACTGGCATCGTAGCCTTTGTTTTTCTTTCACAGAAGCGATAACACATCTCGAATCTCCGGAAACATCTTTGACGAAGAGATGATTGTGGTTGTCAGAGGCTATAGAAATCACAAAGAACATACTGCAAGCTGCTGATAATTTTTCCATCAGCTTGTAGACATGATTTGATGCTTGAATCAGGTTAGTACGTCAAAGATATGACATGATTGACCCTAATTATGATTGACCCTAATTATGCATGGGAGAAAATTGGCAGAATATTATCTCATTATCCTCCTTTTTACAGAAACGATCTATAGGCCGTACAAAAATATGCAAGATGCTATGGCACACAGAAGACAAGATAGTGCACTAAGTGCACTCTTAGTGTACTTTAGTATGGTGACTGAGCGCACTTGCCACATGCACTAGCCCCGTGCACTGAGTTCCTTCTTAAGAAGAAAATAATTTTGCCGTACAAGATAAAAAGAGAGATGCCTTTGGACACAAGAGATAAAGTAACGCACCGAGTGCACTCTTAGTGTACTTTTGTATCGTGAGGAAGCACACTTGTCACACACACACTAGCATCACGCACTGAGGTTGTTCCTAAGAAGAGAATTGACTGGCCACGTAGGACAAAAGGATAAGGTTTTCTAGGACACACGAGAAAAGTTAGCCCACTGAGAGCGTTCTTTGTGTATTTTTCTCTAGTGACTTAGCTCACTGGCCACATACACCAATCCCACACACTGGAATTCTTCCTAAGAAGAGAATTACTTGGTTTTATAAGACAAAATGAAAAGTGTGCTTGGACACATCAGACAATATAACGCACTAAGTGCGCTTTGAGTGTTCTTTTACATGGTGAGGGAGCGCACTTGCCACATACACTAGGCCCACACACTGGGGTCCTTCCTAAGAAGAGAATTGTTCGGCCACATGGGAAAAAACATCAAGGTGTGCTTGGAAACATGAGACAAACGAGCACACTGAGTATATTCTTAGTGTACTTTTGCATGGTGACTAAGCGCACTTGTAACATACACTAGCCCCACACTCTAAAGTCCTTCCTATAAAGAGATTTGTTTGACCATATAGGACAAAAGTACACTCTTCTAACACACAAAGGAAGGAGTATATGTATGGATGTAAATCACTCTCATTTAAGAGAGCACACTAAGGGAACACACTGAAAAACCAGTGCATGATATGGCCATGATTAACCATACCTCGCTGCGACAACACCTTCAGTCCGGCCGCTTGGAGTAGAGGAGGAGGAGGAGGAAACGATTGAGGTTGGCTTGGCGAATTGGGACACAGGCATAAGAGGAATCATGTTCACTAATACAACAAGTGGACTCTGCTCATGGGCAACAGCAACCTCATGAGCCGATGTTTCTTGGAAAAAATATCAATTAACCCAAGGGAGTAGCTCTTCCCATTGACAAATCAAAGAGGGCCACACGGTCAAAGCCCGCAAAGAGTTTCATGTGGTCCATGTGCTTCTCCATCATGAGGGCTTCCATTGTCCACAGTTGAGTACCCCCACCAGTCCCAAGCCATGTGTGAAGGTGAATGGAGTGCCTCCTCTGGTCTACTTCATGGTCTGTGGGACTCTGGTCAAGAGAGTGGAACTCGGAGAGTCGAGCCACCCTCGTGGCATGGGCTCTTGCACCAAGTAGTGTCCCTAACCCGGCCTCACCAAGAAAGGGGCGGTAGTCGACCACAGTCTTTTACAGCATGGTGTAAATCAGACCACACATCACTCTTACTCTTGTTTGGACCTCGTGAGCATCATGAGTCTAGTACTAGCTATGGTAGTAGGGCCAAACACCCTCGGAGTCCGCCCACACCTTAAACAAGATCTCCCAGTTGTCCAAGTCCTTGTTGCTATTGTAGTGAGGTGGAGGTGTCTCAAAGTCCTTCGGTTGCAGCTTCGTCAAGACGGCGACCTAAGGTTGAGAAGAATGTGGACGCGGTACAGGGAGACCACCTGTGAGAGAAACGCAACCACAAGTGAACACTGTTGAATGACATGGTCAATCCTGACACTGAAGAAGCTGGCACGGTGAGAAATTGTGATCCCAGACGCAGCTCACAGATGTGCTCTCCAAGGATACAGAGCTCTTTCTCACGTGTACCATCCGTCTCCACATCATACGTGTCAACCTGTGATGGGGGTGCTGAGGTTGCGGTTTCTGTATGATGTAGACTGCTCAACTAATAACATAACTCTCGTGGGTCCTCCCGGTGTGTGCTGTAAGGTGGTTGAACAACACCTCTATAACTCCGTGATCTCCTGTAATGGGTCAATCTGATGCTGTTGCTAGCGGTGCATCTCATCATGTGTCAGAAAATTTTCGTCAATCACGAGTGATTGCGACCATGGACTCAAAACGCCCGAGGAGGAGGAAGGCGGAGGGACTGGCAACCTTATGCCTTTGTCTAGAACCGGCGCCATATGTGTGGCTACAGTATGTAGTGGAGCATCAAAATGGTTCAAACAAAAGAATCGACCGTGTTTTTCAATTATATGAAATGCTAGAACAAAATGATTTCTTAACCAAAGGTTAGCAAAGTTTTTTGTGATGATGTCATCACCGACAATCATGACGTTTGCACAAAGGTTGTCATAATCAAGCAAGATTTGGAGGGACGATGTGTACGAGGATGTTTAACGCAATGGTGGTCATTTTGTATAAAAAAAATGTTTCATCAATATCAGAACTGTCACGTTTTTTTCTCATCCCAAGTCAAGAAATATTCTAGATCCAATAGCATCGTTTTGTTTCTTGTATCCAAGGCATGAAATAAAGAATGAGTGGATGGGATGGATGGGTTATTGCCAGAGATTTCTAACGAGCCCTCGCACACCTAGAACAGTGGTCATTTGAGGTCGTCGCGCTCTCACACATTGGGGGGTTGTAGGTGCGACTTGAATAAATCTTATGGGAAGCTTAACAGGCCGCTTAGGAACATAACGTGCCCCAACTAGTACTGGAAAAGGTTGGAAGACCCTTTTGTACACCCATGGTGGTGTGGTAATGCGATTGTAGCTGCTGTGGCAAGGCTTTCTTTGCTGCTGCAATGTGCTACGGCGGGTCACCATGGCTTGGTAGGTCCTCCCAGGACCTTGGCTGTGACAATGACCATCAGAACTGCCGCCACACTACGTCTTTGTTGCGTAACTGAGCGCGGGATGCCTAGCTGCATTGATTCCATGAGAAATTGATAGGAAACATCATACGCTTCTTGCTGCTGACGTGGTAACATTGTCCAATGAGCCGGCACACTACTAAGCAAGCTGGTGCAAGAAATAATGTTTAGGCACGAAAGTGCCAAAAGTCTCATAATCTCTAGTAGCTTAGTGATGCGGAGGGCAAACAACTGACAAGCACACAACTTCAAAACCTAAAGGTGACGCACGCGAAAGTATCACTTTAGCCATAACCAACCCAAAACCACCCTTTTGGCTATAACTCTATGCACATGCATCCATATGCAACGCCATTTGAACCTAGAGGTGCAAAATCTCAAGCAAGACGCCTCGACTGGTCACTCGCACAATTCAGGCACTGATCGGTTGACATAATGCAAAACATGCAGATCAGGCTCAAGGGTAAGTCCACCGAGAAAAATCTTGCGATTGTACACAAGCTGCAAAGCACCTCAGCGAGTACCCATGACTCCATGGTAGATGCCTAGCAGTTTTTGGTGGATGGAATCACCATCTGTCAGTATCCGATGCCAGCTAGATCCGTAGCAAGGATCTGTACGAGCATTGAAATGACCTAGTGGTCACAGTCAGCTATGTAAAGGGATAGCGATGTCTCGTATCACAACCATCACTCTAACCAAATTGATAGGTCGTGTAATGACGCTCAATCTAGGGAGTGGGATGAGTTTTAACATGGATAGGAAAAAATGATTGCACATTCTTGAGTGTTCAAGTCGAAGCAGTACCTCTATCAACGTTGCCATTGAAAGAGGGGAGTGAAACTGGGAGTGTGTCTGCCCAGTTACGTCTTCTCTATCTGTTTACTCTTGATGTTTGACTACGCTTTACGTGCACCCCCTCCCAACTTCTAAGGATAGGAAAGAGGGAGGGAGAAGGGAGATTTGAAGATGCGCGAAACACACCCAAGTATTGAGGGAAGACATGAAGGTGAAGGATGATCGGCTTGAAAAAACGAGTCAAAGAATACATCGTAGTGGGTGAAGAGTGGCGTCCACCGTCGAGGGCCGGCCACTTGCTTTCGACCGTGGGGTCTAACATCACCTTTTGCAAGTAACCCCAACACATCGATTGAAGCGTGGGACGACTTCTCCACATGGCTTGAAAGGGTCCATAGTCCGAGGGCAGTTGGTCGGGATGTACAGAGGGTCGAAGACCCTCAATCATCACGGTTTTGTCCTAGTAGGCTAAACTTCCTGTCCAATTCCTTACGATGGTATTGGAGCGCCAGGTTGTAAGTCAGCCTGTGGATGCTGTGGCGGGTCCACTCCCAGGTGGGAGGAATGTAATTCGGGGCAGCCTATCCTGATGGCTTGAACTGGGACCTTGCGTGTGGGTGGTTGGGCGAGATGCATTCAGGGTCAGAGACCCTTAATCAATGCGGTTTTGGCCTAGTGGGACATGTTCCCCTTCCAATTCGTTACACGAGCCAATCTCTATAAAAATCGTAAAATTTTGATAATTTAAGGTCTTGTCGTCATAATTTCGAGAAGTTTCACCTGTGGTAGACCCCATTCAAGAATTCTCCAAGGTTTCAATTGCACTGGTGGAAAGCGAAAGTTTTCAATTTTATTTGGAATAATAATGTTATTTTTCTATTAAAAATATTTTATTATGGATATTTTCATGCATAAGTGACAAAACACATTCGTTTTTCCAGCGGGTGCTAGTGTAAGGCTGTCTTGGAGTTGTGACGACGGAGCTACACTTCGTGGACGATATAGAGGAAAATGACTTTATGTTGACATGGACAGCACCGAAGGTCCCTTGGACGGTAGCTTCCGACTTGGACGTATGCTTAAGCCAGCTACTGAAGCGGGCCACTCCCACGTGATCACTAGAGCCACGTGGTATGTTATGACGGCGAAGACAAGCGCTTTTCCGAAAAGCAAGGAAAATCTGCTGGAGGGACTTTCGCCATTGGTGTGGATGGCCACGTTTTCAGAGAGAACGGCGTTCATTCCTGGCTCGTCCCATGGCCTGGCCGACTCGGGTTTGCAATCTCCGCGCGCTTTTCCTGCAGGGCAAGATATCTGCTCGGGGACTTTTCCATTTCCTCATCCGGCTTTCTGAAGCCGAAGAGTGGCGAACGTCTCCGAACCACGAGAGCAAATGTAAAAGTTCATCGCGCACCCTCTGGAGAATGCAGGCGGCATCGCCACGGCACGTGCGGCATTGAAATCGCGTGCTCGTTCGCTTGGCCCAGAGGCTTACGGGGCCCGCCCCCGGGGCACGCACCTGCCCATACTGATCACGTGACAGACGTCCCCTCATGCACCCTTTTCTTTAATGCACCACTACCTTTCCCCTCATACCTCGGTGTCGTCGAACGTCCTCCCTGAAGATCCACGTCACACCTACTTTTCCTTGAAATGCGAATTCACTCCCTCTTCCTCCCTCGCATTGCGGGATTGTCCCTCGAGCCCTACCACACCGCAACTGTTGCAGCAATCTCCGCAGCAAATCCCGTGGCGGTTAGTGCATCGTCCGCACACGGCTGAACGCGGACACGGAGACATTCAACGATGGTCGATTCTGTCCGCAAGCCGTCCAGCGCTCTTCTTTCACCCATCGCACTCGTAGCCGGCAGCGTCCGAACCACGCCATGTCCGTCTCTCACACTAGAAACCCTTCCCGTTTTCCGCATGCTGTGCAGCTCTACTGCCGGAGCTTACTCGTATAGCGCGCTTGCCACCCACCCAGCCTCGCTCCCTTCTCCTGCGCCCCCGCACGGCAGGAAGGCAGCGCAGCTGCCTTCCCCCCTCGTCGTTGTGTGGTGGGTGCCACGCATTGGCTGCAGCCTGCCGCGTCACGGCTCCTCGCTGCCGCCTCGATATTGCCGCTGCCTCCACATCCCTCGTGGGAGCCACTTCAGCCAGCGTGCTGCATTTTTCTGCACCACCGCACACCTCTGCAAAGGCACCACTTGCAGCCTTTGGGAGTTGCACCTCAACCGTCGCCTGCTCTCTGCACAGCGCTAAGTCCTGCATCCCCACCGGTCGTTCCCCGAGAAGAGACGTACCGTTGGCAACAGAGTGCTGTCCAGACGACCCACGGAGCCAGCGCGGGTCCCATACCCAAGCAACGCTGTCGCAGGGCTCCCAATAAACCCCTCAGGCCGCGCTCACGCCTTCCCTGCTCGCGCCTCTCCTCCGTCGTGGGTGACTGACGCTGTTCCCCACCATCCTGCTCTACCACTCTCGCCATTACTCGCTCAACAGCGGTCGCGTGCAGCCGCCTACCCCGACACTCCCTCGACTAACTTCTTCGCTCGAGCACACGCCATGGTACAGCACGTGGTCATGGTCGGGGTCGCATCCCACGGCGGTGGCAGCATCACCGCATCGGCTGCGCCGTCAGGCGCTCAAAGTCACCGCCAACCACCCCATCAACTCAACCATCGTCCATCGTTCGCTATGATCCCAACGGCCTCCCTCCCCACACGCAGCGGTTTAGGATGCGTCACGCCACAGTCCGACTCCAATTCAACTGGATTCCCTCCGCAGCTCGCCTACCGTCGTCGGCGAAGCGGCAGTAAGAGCAGCAGCAACAGCAGCAGCAGCAATGGCATCAGCAGCACCAGCAGCACTTTCACTGCCGGCAGCTGCAGCTGGAGCCTCAACGGCCGGTTCCATACGTCGCATTCCTACGCCGCCGTCGCCGTCGGCTGCAGATCTCGCCGCAGTAGCAGCAACCGGCAGCGATCGCTGCGGGTGGTCGCCGCCGGGAGCAGCCGACGCGCGCGCGGGTGGGACGACGAGGCGGAGGGCGGCGGCAGCTTCGAGGTGCAGCGGCGGCTGGTGGAGCTGGTGCGCGTGCAGGTGAACGAGCTGGCCGTGAGCAGCGTGGTGGAGGAGGAGCAGCGCAAGCTGCGCAGCCTCGTGCAGGACTCGGACGAGAAGCTTGACCGCATCGCCATCCGCGCCATGCGCGGCGCCGACGAGTTCAGCAACCGGGTGCGTGCGCGCGCGTCCCACGTGCACCCACGTGGGTTTCCCAAGTGGGACCTCCACGTGGGCCTCCTTGGAACTGAGTTCCGGCACGCCTGAGCTTTGATAGGCTGCTCCGGCTTCCTGTATTCTGCTCATTTCAAGGGGGAAGGAGGATCCGCGATCTTGTTAGAATTGAGTCTTGTCTCTCTGTTTTGCCCCCCAGAGCTGCCCGTAGTGCGTGACTCCTTGTCGTTTCGCGGGCGTCGCCCCCGTTCCCTGCGTTTGTGTCGGAATTCGATTTCCTCCGTTGTTTCTTCCTACGTCGAGCTCCTCAGCATTGAGCCCGGGAGGAGGAAGAGCGAGCACCAACCATTGTGAAACTTTCCTCCGTCCTGGCATCAAGGGAGAAGGAAGTGAAAATGATCCTCTTGTTTCTCTCCGCCTTCCTTCTTCACTCGCGGCCTCCGCCTCTGCCTGTGCCTGTGCCTGTGCCTCTGCCCCTGCCGCTGCCTCCGCCTCTGCCTCTACCTCTGCTCCTCGCTCGGCCTTGAGAGACGCCAACAGAGGAAGGGCGGACAGGCGTCGGAGCATCTTCTTGTGGTGTTGGTCTTGGTGCTTGAGGAAATACCCCATCCCGCTGCTTGAAAGACAAGCCGAAAGCCGCTTGCCAACGACAAGGAAAGAGAAGAAGAAAAACATAGTGGCTTCGGAGCTGTTGCAAACTCTCTCTCTCTCTCTCTCTCTCTCTCTCTCTCTCTCTCTCT
>SZWC01004061.1:9973-29334 GCA_023375785.1 Penium margaritaceum
GGAAACCAAAGCCGGGTCACAGAAACCAAAGACGGGTCACAGAAACCAAAGCCGGGTCACCGAAACCAAAGATGGGTCACAGAAAATAAAGCCGGGTCACAAAAACCACAACCAGGTCACAGAAACCAAAGCCGGGCCACAGAAACCAAATCTGGGTCACACAAACCAAAGCCGGGTCACAGAAACCAAAGCCGGGTCAGGGAAACCCAAGACGGGTCATGGAAACCGAAGCCGGGTCAAAGAAACTAAAGCCCGGCCACAGAAACCAAAGCCATGTCACAGAAACCAAAGCCGGGCCACAGAAAACAAAGCCAGGTCACAGAAACCAAAGCCAGGTCACAAAAACCACAGCCGGGTCACAGAAACCAAAGCCGGGTCATAGAAACCAAAGCCGGGTGACAGAAACCAAAGCCAGGTCAAAGAAACCAAAGCCGGGTCACAGAAACCAAAGCCAGGTCAAAGAAACCAAATCCGGATCACAAAAACCATAGCTAGGTCACAGGAACCAAAGCCGTGTCAAAAAAACAAAAGCCGGGTCAAAGAAACAAAAGCCGGGTCAGAGAAACCAAAGCCGGGTCACAGAAACCAAAGCCGAGACACAGAGACCAAAGCCGGGTCACAAAAACCAAAGCCGGGTCACAGAAACCAAAGCCGGGTCATAGAAACCAAAGCCCGAAACCAAAGCCGGGTGCCAGGTCACAGGAACCAAAGCCGGGTTACAGAAACAAAAGCCGGGTCACAGAAATGAAAGCCGGGTCTGAGAAACCAATGCCGGGTAACAGAAACCAAAGCCAGGTCACAAGAATCAAAGCCAGGTCACAGAAACCAAAGCCGGGTCACAGAAACAAAAGCCGGGTTACGTAAACCAAAGCCGGGTCACAGAAACCAAAGGCGGGTCACACAAACCAAAGCTGGGTCACAGAAATGAAAGCTGGGTCACAGAACGGAAAGCCGAGGTCACATAAATGAAATCCGGGTCACAAAAACGAAAGCCGGGTCACAGAAACCAAAGCCGGGTCACATAAACCAAAGCCGGGTCACAAAAACCAAACCCGGGTTACAGCAACCAAATCCGGGTCACAAAAACCAAAGCTGGGTCACAGAAACCAAAACCGGGTCACAGAAACCAAAGCCGGGTCACAGAAATGAAAGCCGGGTCACAAAAACAAAAGCTGGGTCACAGAAACAAAAGTCATGGTCACAAAAACGAAATATGGGTCACAGAAACGAAAGGCGGGTCACAAAAACCAAAGCCAGGTCGCAGAAACCAAAGCCGGGTCACAGAAACCAAATCTGGGTCACACAAACCAAAGCCGGGTTACAGAAACCAAAGCCCGGTCACAGAAGCCAAATCTGGGTCACTGAAACTAAATCCGGGTCACAGAAACCAAAGCCGGGTCACAGAAACCAAAGCCGGGTCACAGAAACCAATACCGGGTCGCAGAAACCAAATCCGGGTCACGGAAACCAAGGCCGTGTAACATAAACCAAAGCTGGGTTACAGAAACCAAAGCCGGGTCACAGCATCCAAAGCCGGGTCACAAAAACCAAAGCTGGGTCACAGTAACCAAAGCCGGATCACAAAAACCAAAGTCGAGTCACAGAAACCAAAGCCGGGTCACAGAAACCAAAGCCGGGACACAGAAACCAAAGCCGGGTCACAAAAACCAAAGCCGGGTCACCGAAACCAAAGCCGGGTCACAGAAATCAAAGCTGGGTCACAAAAACCAAAGCCGGGTCTCAGAAACCAAAGCCGGGTCACAAAAACCAATGCCGGGTCACATAAACCATAGCCGGGTCATAAAAACCAAAGCCGGGTCACAGAAACCAAGGCCGGGTCACAAATACCAAAGCCGGGTCATAGAAACCAAAGCCGGGTCACAGAAACCGACGCCGGGTCACAGAAACCAAAGCCGGGTCAGACAAACCTAAGCCGGATCACCAAGACCAAAGCCGGGTCTCCGAAACCAAATACGGGTCACAGAAACCAAAGCCGGGTCAGACAAACCTAAGCCGGATCACCAAGACCAAAGCCGGGTCTCCGAAACCAAATACGGGTCACAGAAACCAAAGCCGGGTCAGACAAACCTAAGCCGGATCACCAAGACCAAAGCCGGGTCTCCGAAACCAAATACGGGTCACAGAAACCAAAGCCGGGTCAGACAAACCTAAGCCGGATCACCAAGACCAAAGCCGGGTCTCCGAAACCAAATACGGGTCACAGAAACCAAAGCCGGGTCAGACAAACCTAAGCCGGATCACCAAGACCAAAGCCGGGTCTCCGAAACCAAATACGGGTCACAGAAACCAAAGCCGGGTCAGACAAACCTAAGCCGGATCACCAAGACCAAAGCCGGGTCTCCGAAACCAAATACGGGTCACAGAAACCAAAGCCGGGTCAGACAAACCTAAGCCGGATCACCAAGACCAAAGCCGGGTCTCCGAAACCAAATACGGGTCACAGAAACCAAAGCCGGGTCAGACAAACCTAAGCCGGATCACCAAGACCAAAGCCGGGTCTCCGAAACCAAATACGGGTCACAGAAACCAAAGCCGGGTCAGACAAACCTAAGCCGGATCACCAAGACCAAAGCCGGGTCTCCGAAACCAAATACGGGTCACAGAAACCAAAGCCGGGTCAGACAAACCTAAGCCGGATCACCAAGACCAAAGCCGGGTCTCCGAAACCAAATACGGGTCACAGAAACCAAAGCCGGGTCAGACAAACCTAAGCCGGATCACCAAGACCAAAGCCGGGTCTCCGAAACCAAATACGGGTCACAGAAACCAAAGCCGGGTCAGACAAACCTAAGCCGGATCACCAAGACCAAAGCCGGGTCTCCGAAACCAAATACGGGTCACAGAAACCAAAGCCGGGTCAGACAAACCTAAGCCGGATCACCAAGACCAAAGCCGGGTCTCCGAAACCAAATACGGGTCACAGAAACCAAAGCCGGGTCAGACAAACCTAAGCCGGATCACCAAGACCAAAGCCGGGTCTCCGAAACCAAATACGGGTCACAGAAACCAAAGCCGGGTCAGACAAACCTAAGCCGGATCACCAAGACCAAAGCCGGGTCTCCGAAACCAAATACGGGTCACAGAAACCAAAGCCGGGTCACAGAAACCAAAATTGGATCACACAAACCAAAGCCGGGTCACAGAAACCAAAGCCGAGTCACAGAAACCAAAGCCGGGTCACATAAACCAAAGCCGGGACATAGAAACCAAAGTGGTCACAGAAACCAAAGCCGGGTAAAAAAACCAAAACCGGGTCACAGAAACCAAACCCAGGTCACAGAAACCAAACCCGGGTCACAAATACCAACCCCGGGTCACAGAAACCAAAGCCGGGTCACAGAAACCAAAGTTGGGTCACCGAAACCAAAGTCGGGTATCCGAAACCAAAGTCAGGTCACAGAAACTAAAGCCAGATCACAGAAACCAAAGCCGGGTCACAAAAACCAAAGCCGGGTCACATAAACGAAAGCCGTGTCACGGAAACCAAAGCCGGATCACAGTAACTAAAGCTGGGACAAAGAAACCAAAGCCGGGTCACTGAAATCAAAGCCGGGTCACAGAAACCAAACCCGGGTCACAGAAACCAAAGCCGGGTCAGAGAAACCAAAGCCGGGTCACAGAAACCAAAGCCGGGTCCGAGGAACCAATGCCGGGTAACAGAAACCAATGCCAGGTCACAGAAACCAAAGCCAGGTCACAGAAACCAAAGCCGGGTCACAGAAACCAAAGCCGGGTCATCTAAACCAAAGCCGGGTCAGAGAAACCTAAGCCGGGACACAAAAACCAAAGCCGGGTCACAGAAAGTAAAGCCGGGTCACAAAAACGAAATCTGGGTCACAAAAACAAAAGCCCAGGTCATAGAAACGAAATCTGGGTCACAGAAACAAAGGACTGGTCATAGAAACCAAAGCCGGGTCACATAAACCAAAGCCGGGTCACAGAAACCAAAGCCGGGTTACAGCAACCAAATCCCTGTCACAGAAACGAAAGCCCGGTCACAAAAACCAAAACCGGGTCACAAAAACAAAAGTCGGGTCATAGAAGCCAAAGCCGGGTCACAGAAACCAAAGCCGGGTCATAGAAACCAACTTCGGGTCACGGAAACCAAAGCCGTGTAACAGAAACCAAAGCGTGGTCACAGAAACCAAAGCCGGGTCACAGAAACCAAAGCCAGGTCACAGAAACCAAAGCCAGGTCACAGAAACCAAAGCCGGGTCACAAATACCAAACCTAGGTCACAAAAACCAAAGCCGGGTCACAAAGACGAAAGCCGGTTCACAAAAACCAAGCACAAGTCAAAGAAATCAAATCCGGGTCACAGAAATCAAAGCCGGGACAGAGAAACCAAAGTCGGGTCACCAAAACCAAAGCCGGATCTCCGAAACCAAAGCCGAGTCACAGAAACCAACGGCGGGTCTCAGAAACCAAAGCCAGGTCACATAAACCAAACCCGGGTCACAGAAACCAAAGCCGGGTCACAAAAACCAAAGCCGGGTCACAGAAACCAAAGCCGGGTCACAGTAACAAAAGCCGGGTCAAGGAAACCAAAGCTGGGTCACAGAAACCAAAGCCGGGTCACAGAAACCAAATCCCGGACACATAAACCAAAGCCGGGTCACAAAAACCAATGCCGGGTCACAGAAACCAAAGCCGGGTCACAGAAACCAAAGCCAGGTCACAAAAACCAAAGCCGAGTCACAGAAACCAAAGCCAGTTCACAAAGCCCAAAGCTGGGTCACATAAATCAAAGCCGGGTCACAGAAACCAAAGCCGGGTCACAGAAACCAAAGCTGGGTCAGAGAAACCAAAACCGGGTCACAGAAACCAAAGCCGAGTCACATAAACAAAACCAGGTCACAGGAACCAAAGCCGGGTTAAAGAAATGAAACCAGGGTCACAGAAACGAACGCCGGGTCACACAAACGAAAGCCGGGTCACAGAAACGAATGTCCGGGTCACAAAAACAAAATCCGGGTCATAGAAAAAAAAGCCGGGTCACACGAACCAAAGCCGGGTCACAAAAACCAAAGCCGGGTCACAGAAACCAGAGCCGGGTTACAGAAACGAAAGCCGGGTCACAGAAACCAAAGCCGGGTGACAGAAACCAAAGCCGGGTCACAGAAACCGAAGCCGTGTCATAGAAGCCAAAGCCAGGCCACAAAAACCAAAGCCAGGTCACATAAACCAAAGCCGGGTCACAAAAACCAAAGCCGGGTCACAGAAACCAGAGCTGGGTCATAGAATCCAAAGCCGGGTCACACAAACCAAAGCCGGGTCGCAGAAACCAAAGGTAGGTCAGAGAAACGAAAGCCGGGTCACAGAAACCAAAGCCGGGTGACAGAAACCAAAGCCGGGTCACAGAAACCGAAGCCGTGTCATAGAAGCCAAAGCCAGGCCACAAAAACCAAAGCCAGGTCACATAAACCAAAGCCGGGTCACAAAAACCAAAGCCGGGTCACAGAAACCAGAGCTGGGTCATAGAATCCAAAGCCGGGTCACACAAACCAAAGCCGGGTCGCAGAAACCAAAGGTAGGTCAGAGAAACGAAAGCCGGGTCACAGAAACCAAAGCCGGGTGACAGAAACCAAAGCCGGGTCACAGAAACCGAAGCCGTGTCATAGAAGCCAAAGCCAGGCCACAAAAACCAAAGCCAGGTCACATAAACCAAAGCCGGGTCACAAAAACCAAAGCCGGGTCACAGAAACCAGAGCTGGGTCATAGAATCCAAAGCCGGGTCACACAAACCAAAGCCGGGTCGCAGAAACCAAAGGTAGGTCAGAGAAACGAAAGCCGGGTCACAGAAACCAAAGCCGGGTGACAGAAACCAAAGCCGGGTCACAGAAACCAGAGCCGGGTCACAGAAACCAAAGCCGGGTCACAAAAACCAAAGCCCGGTCACCGAAACCAAAGTCGGGTCACAGAAACCAAAGCCGGGTCACAGAAACCAAAGCCGGGTCACAGAAACCGAAGCCGTGTCATAGAAGCCAAAGCCAGGTCACAAAAACCAAAGCCAGGTCACATAAACCAAAGCCGGGTCACAAAAACCAAACCCAGGTCACAAAAACCAAAGCCGGGTCACAAAAACGAAAGCCGGTTCAGAAAAACCACGCACAGGTCACATAAACCAAGACCGGGTCACAAAACCAAAGCCGGGTCACAGAAACCAAAGCCGGGTCACCGAAATTAAAGCTAGATCTCCGAAACCAAAGCCGAGTCACAGAATCCAAAGCCGGGTCACAGAAACCAAAGCCTGGTCAAAAAAACCAAAGCCAGGTCACACAAACCAAAGCCGGGTCACAGAAACCAAAGCCGGGTCACAGAAACCAACGTCAGGTCACGCGAACCAAAGCCGTGTAACAGAAACCAAAGCTGGGTCACATAAACCAAAGCCGGGTCACAGAAACCAAAACTGGGTCACAGAAACCAAAGCTGGGTCAGAGAAACCAAAGCCAAGTTCTAGAAACCAAAGGCGGGTCACAGAAACCAAAGCCGGGACACAAAAACCAAAGCCGGTTCACAGAAAGTAAAGCCCGGTCACAAAAACCAAAGCCGTTTCACAGAAATCAAAGCCTGGTCACAGAAACCAAAGCCGGGTCACTGAATCCAAAGCCGGGTCACGGAAACCAAAGCCGGGTCAGAGAAACCAAAGCCGGGACACAGAAACCAAAGCCGGGGCACAGAAAGTAAAGCCCGGTCACAGAAACGAATGCCGGGTCCTAGAGCCAAAGCCTGGTCACAGAATCCAAAACCGGGGCACATAAACCAAAGCCGGGTCAGAGAAACCAAAGCCGGGACACAGAAACCAAAGCCGGGGCACAGAAAGTAAAGCCCGGTCACAGAAACGAATGCCGGGTCCTAGAGCCAAAGCCTGGTCACAGAATCCAAAACCGGGGCACATAAACCAAAGCCGGGTCAGAGAAACCAAAGCCGGGACACAGAAACCAAAGCCGGGGCACAGAAAGTAAAGCCCGGTCACAGAAACGAATGCCGGGTCCTAGAGCCAAAGCCTGGTCACAGAATCCAAAACCGGGGCACATAAACCAAAGCCGGGTCAGAGAAACCAAAGCCGGGACACAGAAACCAAAGCCGGGGCACAGAAAGTAAAGCCCGGTCACAGAAACGAATGCCGGGTCCTAGAGCCAAAGCCTGGTCACAGAATCCAAAACCGGGGCACATAAACCAAAGCCGGGTCAGAGAAACCAAAGCCGGGACACAGAAACCAAAGCCGGGGCACAGAAAGTAAAGCCCGGTCACAGAAACGAATGCCGGGTCCTAGAGCCAAAGCCTGGTCACAGAATCCAAAACCGGGGCACATAAACCAAAGCCGGGTCAGAGAAACCAAAGCCGGGACACAGAAACCAAAGCCGGGGCACAGAAAGTAAAGCCCGGTCACAGAAACGAATGCCGGGTCCTAGAGCCAAAGCCTGGTCACAGAATCCAAAACCGGGGCACATAAACCAAAGCCGGGTCAGAGAAACCAAAGCCGGGACACAGAAACCAAAGCCGGGGCACAGAAAGTAAAGCCCGGTCACAGAAACGAATGCCGGGTCCTAGAGCCAAAGCCTGGTCACAGAATCCAAAACCGGGGCACATAAACCAAAGCCGGGTCAGAGAAACCAAAGCCGGGACACAGAAACCAAAGCCGGGGCACAGAAAGTAAAGCCCGGTCACAGAAACGAATGCCGGGTCCTAGAGCCAAAGCCTGGTCACAGAATCCAAAACCGGGGCACATAAACCAAAGCCGGGTCAGAGAAACCAAAGCCGGGACACAGAAACCAAAGCCGGGGCACAGAAAGTAAAGCCCGGTCACAGAAACGAATGCCGGGTCCTAGAGCCAAAGCCTGGTCACAGAATCCAAAACCGGGGCACATAAACCAAAGCCGGGTCAGAGAAACCAAAGCCGGGACACAGAAACCAAAGCCGGGGCACAGAAAGTAAAGCCCGGTCACAGAAACGAATGCCGGGTCCTAGAGCCAAAGCCTGGTCACAGAATCCAAAACCGGGGCACATAAACCAAAGCCGGGTCAGAGAAACCAAAGCCGGGACACAGAAACCAAAGCCGGGGCACAGAAAGTAAAGCCCGGTCACAGAAACGAATGCCGGGTCCTAGAGCCAAAGCCTGGTCACAGAATCCAAAACCGGGGCACATAAACCAAAGCCGGGTCAGAGAAACCAAAGCCGGGACACAGAAACCAAAGCCGGGGCACAGAAAGTAAAGCCCGGTCACAGAAACGAATGCCGGGTCCTAGAGCCAAAGCCTGGTCACAGAATCCAAAACCGGGGCACATAAACCAAAGCCGGGTCAGAGAAACCAAAGCCGGGACACAGAAACCAAAGCCGGGTCACAGAAACCAAAGCCTGGTCACAGAATCCAAAACCGGGTCACATAAACCAAAGCCGGGTCACAGAAACCAAAGCCGGGTCACAGAAATCAAAGCCAGGTCACAGAATCCAAAGCCAGTTCATAAAACCAAAGCGCGGTCACAGAAACCAAAGCCGGGTCATAAAAACCAAAGCCAGGTCACAGAAACCAGAGATGGGTCACAGAAACCAAAGCCGGGTCACAGAAACCAAAGCCGAGTCACAGAAACCAAAGCTGGGTCATAGGAACGAAAGCCTGGTTACAGAAACGAAAGCCGGGTCACAGAAACGAAAGCTGGGTCACAGAAATGAAAGTCGGGTCACATAAATGAACATCCGGGTCACAAAAACAAAATCCGGGTCACAGAAACAAAAGCCGGGTCACAAGAACCAAAGCCGGGTCACAAAAACGAAAGCCGGGTCACAGAAACAAAGCCTTGGTCACAGAAACCAAAGCCGGGTTACAAATACCAAAGCCCGGTCACAGACGCCAAAGCTGCGTCACATAAACCAAAGCCGGGTCACAGAAACCAAAGCCGGGTCACAGCAACCAAAGCCGGATCACAAAAACCAAAGCCGGGTCACAGAAACCAAAGCTGGGTCACAGAAACCAATGTTGGGTTACGCAAATCAAAGCCGTGTAACAGAAATCAAAGCTGGGTCAGAGAAACCAAAGCCGGGTCACAGAAACAAAAGCCGGGTCACAGAAACCAAAGCTGGGTCACATAAACCAAAGCCGAGTTCCAGAAACCAAAGGCGGGTCACAGAAACCAAAGCCGGGACACAGAAACCAAAGCCGAGTCACAGAAAGTAAAGCCCGGTCACAAAAACGAAAGCCGGGTCACAGAAACCAAAGCCGAGTCACAGAAGCCAAAGCCTGGTCACAGAAACCAAAGCCGGATCACAGCAACCGAAGCCGGGTCAGAGAAACCAAAGCCGGGTCACTGAATCCAAAGCCGGGTCACAGAAACGAGAGCTGGTCACAGAAACAAAAGCCCAGGGCACAGAAACAAAATCCGGGTCACAGAAACCAAAGCGGGGTGAGAGAAACAAAAGCCGGGTCACAGAAATTAAAGCCGGGTCAAAGAAACCAAAGCGGGGTCACAGAATCCAAAGCCGGGTCACAGAAACGAGAGCTGGTCACAGAAACAAAAGCCCAGGGCACAGAAACAAAATCCGGGTCACAGAAACCAAAGCGGGGTGAGAGAAACAAAAGCCGGGTCACAGAAATTAAAGCCGGGTCAAAGAAACCAAAGCGGGGTCACAGAATCCAAAGCCGGGTCACAGAAACGAGAGCTGGTCACAGAAACAAAAGCCCAGGGCACAGAAACAAAATCCGGGTCACAGAAACCAAAGCGGGGTGAGAGAAACAAAAGCCGGGTCACAGAAATTAAAGCCGGGTCAAAGAAACCAAAGCGGGGTCACAGAATCCAAAGCCGGGTCACAGAAACGAGAGCTGGTCACAGAAACAAAAGCCCAGGGCACAGAAACAAAATCCGGGTCACAGAAACCAAAGCGGGGTGAGAGAAACAAAAGCCGGGTCACAGAAATTAAAGCCGGGTCAAAGAAACCAAAGCGGGGTCACAGAATCCAAAGCCGGGTCACAGAAACGAGAGCTGGTCACAGAAACAAAAGCCCAGGGCACAGAAACAAAATCCGGGTCACAGAAACCAAAGCGGGGTGAGAGAAACAAAAGCCGGGTCACAGAAATTAAAGCCGGGTCAAAGAAACCAAAGCGGGGTCACAGAATCCAAAGCCGGGTCACAGAAACGAGAGCTGGTCACAGAAACAAAAGCCCAGGGCACAGAAACAAAATCCGGGTCACAGAAACCAAAGCGGGGTGAGAGAAACAAAAGCCGGGTCACAGAAATTAAAGCCGGGTCAAAGAAACCAAAGCGGGGTCACAGAATCCAAAGCCGGGTCACAGAAACGAGAGCTGGTCACAGAAACAAAAGCCCAGGGCACAGAAACAAAATCCGGGTCACAGAAACCAAAGCGGGGTGAGAGAAACAAAAGCCGGGTCACAGAAATTAAAGCCGGGTCAAAGAAACCAAAGCGGGGTCACAGAATCCAAAGCCGGGTCACAGAAACGAGAGCTGGTCACAGAAACAAAAGCCCAGGGCACAGAAACAAAATCCGGGTCACAGAAACCAAAGCGGGGTGAGAGAAACAAAAGCCGGGTCACAGAAATTAAAGCCGGGTCAAAGAAACCAAAGCGGGGTCACAGAATCCAAAGCCGGGTCACAGAAACGAGAGCTGGTCACAGAAACAAAAGCCCAGGGCACAGAAACAAAATCCGGGTCACAGAAACCAAAGCGGGGTGAGAGAAACAAAAGCCGGGTCACAGAAATTAAAGCCGGGTCAAAGAAACCAAAGCGGGGTCACAGAATCCAAAGCCGGGTCACAGAAACGAGAGCTGGTCACAGAAACAAAAGCCCAGGGCACAGAAACAAAATCCGGGTCACAGAAACCAAAGCGGGGTGAGAGAAACAAAAGCCGGGTCACAGAAATTAAAGCCGGGTCAAAGAAACCAAAGCGGGGTCACAGAATCCAAAGCCGGGTCACAGAAACGAGAGCTGGTCACAGAAACAAAAGCCCAGGGCACAGAAACAAAATCCGGGTCACAGAAACCAAAGCGGGGTGAGAGAAACAAAAGCCGGGTCACAGAAATTAAAGCCGGGTCAAAGAAACCAAAGCGGGGTCACAGAATCCAAAGCCGGGTCACAGAAACGAGAGCTGGTCACAGAAACAAAAGCCCAGGGCACAGAAACAAAATCCGGGTCACAGAAACCAAAGCGGGGTGAGAGAAACAAAAGCCGGGTCACAGAAATTAAAGCCGGGTCAAAGAAACCAAAGCGGGGTCACAGAATCCAAAGCCGGGTCACAGAAACGAGAGCTGGTCACAGAAACAAAAGCCCAGGGCACAGAAACAAAATCCGGGTCACAGAAACCAAAGCGGGGTGAGAGAAACAAAAGCCGGGTCACAGAAATTAAAGCCGGGTCAAAGAAACCAAAGCGGGGTCACAGAATCCAAAGCCGGGTCACAGAAACGAGAGCTGGTCACAGAAACAAAAGCCCAGGGCACAGAAACAAAATCCGGGTCACAGAAACCAAAGCGGGGTGAGAGAAACAAAAGCCGGGTCACAGAAATTAAAGCCGGGTCAAAGAAACCAAAGCGGGGTCACAGAATCCAAAGCCGGGTCACAGAAACGAGAGCTGGTCACAGAAACAAAAGCCCAGGGCACAGAAACAAAATCCGGGTCACAGAAACCAAAGCGGGGTGAGAGAAACAAAAGCCGGGTCACAGAAATTAAAGCCGGGTCAAAGAAACCAAAGCGGGGTCACAGAATCCAAAGCCGGGTCACAGAAACGAGAGCTGGTCACAGAAACAAAAGCCCAGGGCACAGAAACAAAATCCGGGTCACAGAAACCAAAGCGGGGTGAGAGAAACAAAAGCCGGGTCACAGAAATTAAAGCCGGGTCAAAGAAACCAAAGCGGGGTCACAGAATCCAAAGCCGGGTCACAGAAACGAGAGCTGGTCACAGAAACAAAAGCCCAGGGCACAGAAACAAAATCCGGGTCACAGAAACCAAAGCGGGGTGAGAGAAACAAAAGCCGGGTCACAGAAATTAAAGCCGGGTCAAAGAAACCAAAGCGGGGTCACAGAATCCAAAGCCGGGTCACAGAAACGAGAGCTGGTCACAGAAACAAAAGCCCAGGGCACAGAAACAAAATCCGGGTCACAGAAACCAAAGCGGGGTGAGAGAAACAAAAGCCGGGTCACAGAAATTAAAGCCGGGTCAAAGAAACCAAAGCGGGGTCACAGAATCCAAAGCCGGGTCACAGAAACGAGAGCTGGTCACAGAAACAAAAGCCCAGGGCACAGAAACAAAATCCGGGTCACAGAAACCAAAGCGGGGTGAGAGAAACAAAAGCCGGGTCACAGAAATTAAAGCCGGGTCAAAGAAACCAAAGCGGGGTCACAGAATCCAAAGCCGGGTCACAGAAACGAGAGCTGGTCACAGAAACAAAAGCCCAGGGCACAGAAACAAAATCCGGGTCACAGAAACCAAAGCTGGGTCACAGCAACCAAAGTCAGGTCACAGAAACCAAAGCCGTGTAACAGAAACCAAAGCCTGGTCACAAAAACCAAAGCCTGGTCACAGAAACCAAAGCCAGGTCACAGAAACCAAAGCCAGGTCACAGAAACCAAAGCCGGGTCATAAAAACCAAACCCAGGTCACAAAAACCAAAGCCGGGTCACAAAAACGAAAGCCGGTTCACAAAAACCAAGCACAGGTCACAGAAACCAAACCGGGGTCACAGAAACCAAAGCCGGGTCACAGAAACCAAAGCCGGGTCAACTGGAGCAAGGCAAAGACAGATTGAGCAAGCCCTAGATAGCTGGAGCAAGCCCTAGATAGCTGGAACAATGCCATGACAACTGGAGCAAGGCCAAGATAACTGGAGCAAGGCCAAGACAACTGGAGCAAAGCCGAGAAAACTTGGAGCAAGCCCAAAACAACTGGAGCAGGCCTAAGACAACTGGAGCAAGGCCAAGACAGCTGGATCAAAGCCAAGACAACTAGAGCAAGTCCAAGATAAGTGAAGCAGACCCAAGACAACTGGAGCTAGGCCAAGACAACTGGAGCAAGGCTAGGATATCTGGAGCATGGCCAAGACAACTGGAGCAAGGCCAAGACACCTTGGGCAATGCCAAGACAGCTGGAGCAAGCCCACGACAATTGGAGGAAGGCCAACACATTTGGAGCGAGCGCAAGGAAAGTGGAGCAAGTCCAAAACAACTGGGACAAGCCGAAGACAACTGGAGCAAGCCCATGACAACTGGAGCAAGGTCAAGACAGCTGGAGCAATTCCAAGAAACCTGGAGCAAGCCCAAGACAGCTGGATCAAGTCCAATAAAACTGGAGCAAGGCCAAGACAACTGGAGCAAGACCAAGACAACTGGAGTAAGCCCAAGACAACTGGAGCAAGCCCAATACAACTGGAGCAAGGCCAAGGTAACTGGAGCAATCCCAAGTAAACGGGAGCAAGCCCAAGACAACTGGAACCAGTCCAAGACTTCTCGATCAAGGCTAAGACAACTGGAGCAAGCCAAAGACAACTGGAGCAAGCCAAAGAAAACTGGAGCAAGGCCATGACAACTGGAGAAAGCCAAAGACAACTGGAGCAAGCCTGATAAATCTGGAGCACGTCCAAGGCAACTGGAGCAGCCCCAAGAGAACTGGAGCAACCCCGAGACAACTGGAGCAAGCCCGAGACAACTGGAGCAAACCCGATACAAGTGGACCAAGCCCAAGACAGCTGGAGCAAGGCCAAGACAACAAGAGCAAGGCCAGGAGAACTGGAGCAAGCCCATGAAAACTGAACCAAGCCCAAGACATCTGAAGCAAGTCCAATACAACTGGAGCAAGGCCAATACAAGTGGAGCAAGCCCAAGACAACCGGAGCAAACCCGAGACAACCGGAGCAAGGTCACTACAACTGGAGGAAGCCCAAGTTTACTGGAGCAAGCCCAAGACAACCGGAGCAAGCCCAAGACAACTGGAGAAAGCTCAAGACAACTGTAGCAAGCCCAAGACGACTGGAGCAAGGCCAAGACAGCTGGAGAAAGCCCAAGACAAATGGAGCAAGGCCAGGAAAACTAGAGCATGCCCAAGACAACTGGAGCAAGTCAAGATAAATAGGGCAAGCCCAAGACAACTGGAGCAAGCCTAGGACAAATGGAGCAAGGCCAGGACAACTGGAGCAAGCCCAAAACAACTGGAGCAAGTCCTAAACAACTAGAGCAAGCCCCACACACCTGCTACAAGCCCTAAACAAATGGAGCAAGGCCATGACGACTGGAACAAGGCCAAGATAGCTGGAGCAAGCCCAAGACAACTGGAGCAAGCCCAAGACAACTGGAGCAAGTCCAATACAACTGGAGCAAGGCCAAGACAACTGAAGCAAGCCCAAGAGAACTAGAGCAAGTCCAAGACTACTATACCAATGCCGAGACAACTAGAGCAAGGCCACAAAAACTGGAACAAGCCCAAGAGAACTGGAGCAAGCCCTAGACAACCGGAGCAGGCCAAAGACAACTCAAGCAAGCCTAAGACAATTGGAGCACAGCCAAGACAACTGGAGCAAGCCCAAGACAACTGGAGCAAGCCTAAGACAAGTGGAGCAAGCACAAGAAAACTGGAGCAAGGCCAAGAGAACTGGAGAAATACCAAGCACCTGGAGCAAGCCCAAGAGAACCAGAGCAAAGCCAAGACAACTAGAGCAATGCCAAGGAAACTAGAGCAAGCCCAAGAAAAATGGAGCAAGACCAGGACAACTGGAGCAAGTCCAAGACAGCTCGAGCAAGGCTAAGACAACTGGAGCAAGTCAAAGACACCTGGAGCAAGCCAAAGACAACTGGAGCAAGCCTGATAAACTGGAGCAAGGCCAAGACAACTGGAGCAAGCCCAAGATAGCTGGAGTAAGCCCAAGACGATTGGAGCAAGCCCTAAACAACTGGAGCAAGCCCAAGACAAGTGGACCAAGCCCAAGACAACTGGAGCAAGCCCAAGACAACTGGAGCAAGCCCAAGACAACTTGAGCATGCCAAAGACAACTGGAGCAAGGCCAAGACAACTGGAGCAAGGCCAAGACAACTGGAGCAATCCCAAGACAACTGGAGCATGCACAAGACAACTAGAGCAAGGCCAAGACAACTAGAGCAAGGCCAAGACAAATCGAGCAACGCCAAGACACCTAGAGCAAGGCTAAGACAGCTGGAGCAAGCGCAAGACAACTAGATCAAGGCCAAGACAAATGCAGCAAGCCCAAGGCAACGGGAGCAAGCCCAGGACAACTATGGCAAGTCCAAGACAACAGGAGCAAGCCTGATACAACTGGAGCAAGACCAAGAGAACCGGATTAAGCCCAATACAACTGGACAAAGCCCAAGAAAATTAGAGCAAGCCGAAGACAATCAGAGCAAGCCCAATACAAGCGGACCAAGCCCAAGACAACTGAAGCAAGGCCAAGACAACAAGAGCATGGCCAAGAGAACTGGAGCAAAACGAAGACAACTGAAGCAAGCCGAAGACATCTGGAGCAAGTCCAAGACAGCTGGAGCAAGGCCAATACAACTGGAGCAAGTCCAAGGCAACTGGAGCAAGCTCAAGACAACTGGAGCAAGGCTAATACAATTGGAGCAAGCCCAAGACAACTGGGGCAAGCCCAAGGCAACTGGAGCAAGGCCAAGACAACTAAAGCAAGGCCAAGACAGCTGGAGCAAGGCCAAGACAACTAGAGAAAGGCCAATACAGCTAGAGCCAGCTCAAGACAATTGGAGCGAGGCCAAGAAAACTGGAGCAAGGCCAAGAAAACTGGAGCAAGCCCAAGACAAATGGGGCAAGCACAAGATGACTGGAGCAAGCCTAAGACAACTGGGGCAAGGCCAAGACAACTGGAGCAAGCCCAAGGCAACTGGAGCAAGCCCTAGACAACAGGAGCAAACCCAAGACAATTGGAGCAAGCCGAAGACACCTAGAGCAAGCCCAAGACACCTGGAGCAAGCCCGAAACAACTGGAGCAAGGCTAAGACAACGAGAGCAAGGCCAAGACAACTGGATCAATCCCAAGACAACTGGAGCAAACCCAAGACAACTCGAGCAAGTCCACGACAACTGGAGCAAGGCCAAGGCACCTGGAGCAAGCCCAATGCAACTGGAGGAAGAACAATGCAACTAGAGCAAGCCCAAAACAACTTGAGCAGGGCCAAGACAAGTGGAGCATGGCCAAGAAGACTGGAGCAAGACCAAGAAAACGGGAGCAAGCACTAGACAACAGGAGCAGGCCAGAGACAACTGGAGCAAGGCCAAGACAACTGGAGCAATTCCAAGAGAGCTGGAGCAAGCCCAAGACAACTGGAGCAAGCCCAAGACAACTGGAGTAAGCCCAAGACAACTGGAGCAAGCCGAAGACAACCAGAGCAAGGCCAAGAATGCTTGAGCAAGCGCAAGTCAACTGGAGCAAGGCCAAGACAACTGCAGAAATCCCAAAAAACTAGAGCAGGCCCATGACAACTGGATCAAGGCAAAGACAACTGGAGCAAGGCAGAGACAACTGGAACAAGGCCAAGACAGTTGGAGCAAGGCCAAGACAGCTGGAGCAAGCCCAAGATAACTGGAGCAAGGCCAAGACAAGTGGAGCAAGCCCATGTCAACTAGAGCAAGCCTAAGACAACTGGGGCAAGCCCAAGACAACTGGAGCAAGCCTAAGACAACTGGAGTAAGGCAAAGACAGCTAGAGCAAGCCCAATACAACTGGATGAAGCCTAAGACAACAGGAGCAAGCCCAAGAAAACTGGAGCAAGACCAATACAACTATAGCAAGCCCAAGACACATGGAGCAAGTCCAAAACAACTAGAGCACGGCCCATACAACTGGAGCAAGGCGAAGACAACTGGAGCAATTCCAAGAAAGCAGGAACAAGCTGAAGACAACTAGAGCAAGTCCAAGACAACTGGAGCAAGCCCAAGACAACTGGAGCAGGCCCAGGACAATTGGAGCAAGCCCAATACAACTGGAGCAAGGCCAAGACAACTGGAGCAAGGCCAGGAAAACTTGAGCAAGCCCAAGACAACTGGAGCCAACACAAGACCACTGAAGCAATGCCAAGATAACGGAGCAAGGCCAAGACAACTGGAGCAAGCCCAAGACAACTGGAACAAGCCCAGGACAACTAGAGCAGGCCCAAGACAACTGGAGCAAGGCCAAGACAACTGGAGCAAGCCAAAGACATCTGGAGCAAGGCCAAGACAACTGGAACACGTCCAAGACAACTGGAGCAAGTCCAAGTCAACTGGAGCAAGCCAAGACACATGGAGCAAGCCAAGACAACTGGAGCAAGCCCAAGACAACTGGAGTAAGGCCAAGACAACTGGAGCAAGTCCAAGACAACTGGAGCGAGGCCACAAAAACTGGAGCAAGGCCAAGACAACTGGAGCAAGGCCAACACAACTGGAGAAAGCCCAAGAGAACTGGAGCAAGGCAAAGACAACTGGAGCAAGCACAAGACAACTGGAGCAAGCCCAATATCTTTGGAGCAAGCCCAAAATAATTGAAGCAAACCAAAGACAGCTGGAGCAAGTCCAAGACAACTACAGCAAGTCCAAGACAACTGGAGCAAGCCCAAGACAACTGGAGCAAGTCCAAGAGAACGGGAGCAAGGTGTGTACAACTGGAACAAGCCCACGTCAACTGGAGCAAGCAGAAGGCAACTGGAGCAAGGCCAAGACACTCGGAGCAAGCCCAAGGAAATTGCATCACGTACAAGACAACAGGAGCAAGGCCAAGACAATTAGAGCAAGCCGAAGACAACTGGAGCAAGGCCAAGTGCCAAGTGTGACGCTGTAGTGCCAAAGTGTGACGCTCTAGTGCCAAAGTGTGACTCTCCTGTGCCAAAGTGTGACGCTCTAGTGCCGAAGTGTGATGCTCTAGTGCCAACGTGTGACGCTCTAGTGCCAAAGTGTGAAGCCCTAGTACCAACGTGTGACGCTCTAGTGCCAAAGTGTGACGCTCTAGTGCCAAAGTGTTACGCTCTAGTACCAAAGTGTGACGCTCTAGTGCCAAAGTGTGATGCTCTAGTGCCAAAGGGTGACCCTCTAGTGCCTAAGTGTGAGGCTCTACTGCAAAAGTTCGAAACTCTAGTGCCAAAGTGTGATGCTCTAGTGCCAAAGTGTGACGCTCTAGTGCCAACGTGTGACGCTGTAGTGCCAAAGTCTGACGCTCTAGTGCCAAAGTTTGAAGCCATAGTGCGAAAGTGTGACGCTCTAGTGCCAAAGTGTGACACTCTAGTGCCAAAGTGTGACGCTCTAGTGCAAAATTGTGAATCTCTAGTGCAAAAGTGTGATGCTCTAGCACCAAAGTGTGACGCTCTAGTGCCAAAGTGTGATGCTCTAGTTAAAAAATGTGACACTCTATTGCCAAATTGTGATGCTCTAGTGCCATAGTGTGACGCTCTAGTGCCAAATTTTAAAACGCTAGTGCCAAAGTGTGACGCTCTAGTGTCAAAGTGTGACGCTATGGTGCCAAAGTGTGACGCTCTAGTTCCAAAGTGTGACGCTCTAGTGCCAAAGTGTGACTCTCTAGTGCCAAAGTGTGACGCTCTAGTGCCAAAGTTTGAAACTCTAATGCCCAAAGGTGACGCTCTAGTGCCCAAGTGTGACCCTCTAGTGCCCAAGTGTGACTCTCTTGTGCCAACGTATGACGCTCTAGTGCCAAATTGTGAAGATGTAGTACCAACGTGTGACGCTATAGTGCCAAAGAGTGAAGGTCTAGTGCCACAGTGTGACGCTCTAGTGCCAAAGTGTGAAGCTCTAGTGCCAAAGTGTGATGCTCTAGTGCCAAATTGTGATGCTCTAGTGCCAAAGTGTGACGCTCTAGTGCCAAAGTGTGACTCTCCTGTGCCAACGAGTGATGCTGTAGTACCAAAGTGTGATGCTCTAGTGCCAAAGTGTGAGGCTCTAGTGCCAAAGTTCAAAACTCTAGTGCCAAATTGTGATGTTGTAGTGCCAAAGTGTGACGCTCTAGTGCCAAAATGTGATGCTGTAGTGCCAAAGTCTGACGCTCTAGTCCCAAAGTTTGGAGCTCTAGTACCAAAGTGTGACGCTCTAGTGCCAAAGTGTGACACTCCATTACCAAAGTGTGGCGCTCTAGTGCCAAAGTGTGAATGTCTAGTGCCAAAGTGTAATGCTATGGTGCCAAAGTGTGACGCTTTAGTTCCAAAGTGTGACGCTCTAGTGCCAAAGTGTGACGCTCTAGTGCCAAAGTGTGACGCTCTAGTGCCAAAGTTCGAAACTCTAGTGCCCAAGTGTGACGCTCTAGTGCCAAAGTGTGACGCTCTAGTGCCCAAGTGTGACTCTCCTATGCCAAAGTGTGACGCTCTAGTGCCAAAGTGTGACGCTCTAGTGCCAAAGTT
>SZWC01004061.1:36405-47179 GCA_023375785.1 Penium margaritaceum
GTACACGCTGTGATCCGCCTCGCAGCGCTTGAAGCCAAGCTCGGCCATGAAGCCGTCCATTTTCAGGTACCACATGAGTGGTGCTTGCTTCAGCCCATAGAGCGCCTTGCGAAGACGGCACACCTTCCCCGGCGGCGCGTCCACCCCCTCCGGCACCTCCATGTAGACCTCCTTGTCCAGGTCGCCGTTGAGGAATGCGGTTTTCACGTCCATTTGGTGGACTTCGTAGTCGCGCGCTGCCGCCACAGAGAGGATGGAGCGGATGGAGGCGAACTTTGCCACAGGTGCAAAGGTTTCGTCGTAGTGTTCACCCTTCCGCTGGGCGTACCCCTTCTCCACCAGCCACGCCTTGTATCCCTCCACCTTCCCCTCCTTGGTGAGCTTCTTCTTGAAGATCCACTTGGAGCCGATGATTTTCTCACCCTCCGGCCTGTCAACCAGCTCCCAAGTCCCATTCTCCTCGTGGGAGGCGAGCTCGGATTTTACAGCTCCCTCCCACTCAGCCCCATCCTTCCGCTGCAACGCCTCCTTGACGGTCTCGGGCTCCTCTTGCGCGAAGAACGCTCGAGCGAACCCGGTCCAGATGCCCTCCGCGGCATCATACCTCTTTGCCGTCCTCCTTGCACGTCCGCTTCTTCGAGGCTGCTGCTGCTGCTGCTACTGCTGCTGCTGCTGCTGCTGCTGCCCTCTCGCAACGCCACTTGCACCGCTGGCTTGCTCCCCCTCTCTTGGGTACCGTGGAGATGCGGGCTCACTCCTTGCCTCCTCGTTCAGCTCCACTGCTGCCGGCGCCTCGGACTCATTGTCCGACTCGGCTGAACATACATCAGCCACTCCCCCATCCCCCGGATGGTTCCCGCCGGTTGGAGCCACTCGGACGTCACCCTCTTTTGCATCCACCGGCGTCTCCCCCTCGAGGAGTGACAGCCACTCCCCCCACTTGGAGAGATCCGCGTCCTTGTCCGTCCAACGGCTGTCCTTGTCAAACGTGACGTCGTCACTCTTCATGATCTGCTGCCTACGCGGGTCAAAGAGCCGGTACGCCTTGCTCCCACTCTCGTACCCGACAAAGATACACTGGCGAGTCCGCGGATCCAGCTTGTCCCGCCCCTCCCGTGCTTGCAAAACAGCATGTGCAACGCTGCCAAACGTGCGGAGGTGAGCCACAGTTGGCTTCCTCCCGCTCCACACCTCTTGTGGCGTCTTCCACACCTTGGACTCTGCGTCTTTCAGCGGCTTCGTCGGCGTCAGGTTCATGATGTACGCCGCTGTCCGTGCCGCCTTGCTCCAGTACCGCTGCGCGAGGCCGGCATCGCTCAGCATGGACCGGACCATGTTGAGGATGGTGCGGTTTGCCCTCTCGGCGACGCCGTTCTGCTGCGGAGAATGTGGCGTAGTTTTTTGCCACGCAATCCCCTTGCTCTTCATCCATGCCGAGCAGCCCTCGTACTCGCCACCATTGTCGCTTCGGAACGCCTTCACCATCAATTCCGTCTGCCACTCCACTGTTGCCACGAACTCCTCCATGCATGACAGCACATCACTCTTCTTCTTGATGTTGTAGAGGTACAACTTGCGGCTGTGGTCGTCGATGAAGGTGACAAAGTAGCGTGTCCCACCAATGGAGGGCTCAAACGGTCTGCACACATCTGTGTGCACCACCTCCAACTTCGCCGATGCACGCATCCCTTTGCCATCAAACGGCTGCTGTGTCGCCTTGCCAACCACACACAGCACACACACGGCATTCTTGGCTGTATCAAGGCTCTTGACCTCAAGACCCCGCACCACTTCCTTCTTCACCATGTCCCTCACGGTTGAGGGAGTGATGTGACACAAGCGGCGGTGCCACAGGTCCAGGTCCCCATCATCCTTCTTCGCGAGGTGGACGACGTCGGGCCCCGCCCGGCTGCCGAGAATCTTTGCACGGAGCAGGTAAAAGTCGTCCTCTCGCTTTCCTCGTGCAATCACCTCGCCGTCCCCCTCCTTCCGGATGATAGCCTCCTTCTTGTTGAAGAGCACCTCGAGCCCCTTGTTGGTAAGGAAGCTCACTGACAGCAGATTTGCCCCAAAGTTGGGCATGTGGAGCACGTGGTGAATTGTGCTCGTGACAGCCTCCCCGTCCACATCCACCTCGATGCGAACGTTGCCTTCACCGGCAGCCAACTCTGTTTTCCCGTTGGCCACCGTCATGGGCCGCTCCGAGGCGCCATAGGTGACGAATGCTGCCCGCTTGCATTGCGTGTGGCGGCCCGATCCGGAGTCAATTACGGTCACCCCCGGATCAGTGAAGTCGGCGGACTGTTGCGCCATCAATGCGAGGTCGTCCTCCTTTCCAGCCCTCCCCGGCTGGTCCGACTTCCTGTTGGGGCAGTTGCGTGCATAGTGGCCATCTTTGCCACAGATGTAGCACTCCCCCTTCTTGTCATCCTTCTTAGTGCCCTGCTTGGCACCCTTCCCCTTCTTGCCTCCCCCTCCACCTTGAGGACAGGCGGAATAGGCGGAACTCGCTGTCGCTCCACTCTCTCTCCCACCACGCCGCATCCATTCATTGTGGACATACTCAGCCACCTTTGGATACTTCAGCTCATCAGCAGACCAGCCGCCAACGACAGTGATCATGGGACTCCAATTGTCTAGCAAAGCCAGGAGGAGGATCATGGCTTGCAGCTGAGGGTCGATCTTCCACCCGGTGGCTACGCACTCGGCAGTAAGGGACTCGATATGCTGCAGGATCTCCATGATGTCGTCGCCTTCATTGGCGCGGAGGGTGACGAACCTCTTGAAGACAAAGAGCTGGTTAGGAAGGTTGGTAGATGAGTAGATTGTGCAGAGCTTGTTCCAGGCCTCTGCGGCCTCCGTGCATCCTTGAATGAGGGAGTGCTGCGTCGGAGAAAGCGCATACACCAACAAGGCAAGCACCTTCTTGTTGCGCTTCTTGTACGTGTCCACTTCCTCCGACGTCGCGGTATCCGGAGGGGCAGTTTCTTCATCCTTGACCAGCTCAAGCAGGCCCTTGTCATCGAGGAAGACCTCAAACTCCCACCTCCACAAGTGGAAGCCAAGCCTGTCAAACTTCGAGACGCCGATGCTCTCTTGCTCGGTCGGTGCCATGGCGCGCGGCGGTAGCGTGAGCGTTGTAGAGCTAGGGTCCTTCTAGGCACGTGGGACCATAACCCTTTGTTGGCACTAGTGGGTGTGGAGGCACCCTCAAGGATGTCCAGCTCTCACTGAAACACGCTACCAAGGTTTGGGACAGCCAACGGACACCAATGGTGAAGAGTGTGGAGCACAAGGATCACGGATGTGAGTGGGCAGAACACGTCGCATTCAGTAGAACTGAATCGAAGTATGTTTTTGTTACTTAGCACATTAAGATTACACCAGATACTTATAGCTTGTGATCTAAGCTTTCCAAAGCATCCAAGCACGCCCAAATCGGAGCACTGGAGCCCCTGCTACGGCCGTCGAAGTAACCCTTGGTGGAGCCGTCCACCTTGCCTTGCACGCTAGGCAACGGGAGGCGCTTTGACGATGACCCGTCGGAGCGCCTCTCCTCGCCCATAAGTCAAGGAGATGTTAACCCTGGTCAAGGAGAGTCATCTGGTTGCTTCCTTTATGGCCCAGATGCATTTGGAGGTCGCTGGAGTTGAACTCGGATCACCGGCGGTGGATTATCCCGCCACCCATGGCGGGTACCAGATTCCACGCGCAAAACACCCGAACTTCGGGCCAGGCCAACTTTCTAAATACTCACTCAAATCGGGCGAATCAAAGCTCAATCTTGCATAGAACAATCCAAGGAATCCAAATCTAAAGTCAGATCAGGTTATCGACGAATCCACATTGGTCGAACCAGGGAACACATTCAACGGAACTCATGACAAGGGGCACACCATGTCAACACTCCAGTGCCGAAATGTGACGCTCTAGTGCCAAGGTGTGAAGCTCTAGTGCCAAAGTGTGATGTTATACTGCCAAACTATGATGCTCTAGTGCCAAAGTGTGATGCTCTAGTGCCTAACGTGTGATGCTCTAGTACAAAAGTGTGATGCTGTTGTGCCAAAGTGTGACGCTCTAATGCCAACGTTTGGAGCTCTAGGGCCAAAGTGTGACGCTCTAGTGCCAAAGTGTGACAATGTAGTGCCAAAGTCTGACGCTCTAGTGCCAAAGTTTGAAGCTCTAGAGCCAAAGTGTGATGCTCTAGTGCCAAAGGGTGACACTCTAGTGCATAAGTGTGACACTCTAGTGCCAAAGTGTGAATCACTAGTGCCAAAGTGTGATGCTCTAGCACCAAAGTGTGACGCTCTAGTACCAAAGTGTGACGCTCTAGCGCCAAAATGTGATGCTCTAGTTCCAAAGTGCGACACTATATTGCCAAAGTGTGAAGCTCTAGTGCCAAAGTGTAACGCTCTGGTGCCAAAGTGTGAAGGTCTAGTGCCACAGTGTAACGCTCTAGTGCCAAAGTGTGAAGCGCTAGTGCCAAAGTGTGACGCTCCAGTGCCAAATTGTGACGCTCTAATGCCAAAGTCTGACGCTCTAGTGCCAAAGTGTGACACTCTAGTGCCAAAGTGTGACGCTCTAGTGCCAAAGTGTGACGCTCTAGTGCCAAAGCATGAGGCTCTAGTGCCAAAGCTTGAAACTCTAGTGCCAAAGTGTGATGCTCTAGTGCCAAAGTGTGACGCTCTAGTTCCGAAGTATGACGCTGTAGTGCCAAAGTCTGACGCTCTATTGCCAAATTTTGAAGCTCTAGTGCCAACGTGTGACGCTCTAGTGCCAAATTGTTACACTCTAGTGCCTAGGTGTGACACTCTTGTGCCAAAGTGTGAATGTCTAGTGCCAAAGTGTGACGCTCTAGTGCCAAAGTGTGATGCTCTAGTACCAAAGTGTGACGCTCTACTGCCAAAGTGTGACGCTCTAGTTCCAAAGTGTGACACTCTATTGCAAGAGTGTGACGCTCTAGTGCCAGGGTGTGACGCTCTAGTGCCAAACTTCAAAACTCTAGTGCCAAAGTGTGAGGTTCTAGTACCAAAGTGTGACAATCAAGTGCCAAAGTGTGACGCTCTAGTACCAAAGTGTGAACGTCTAGTGCCACAGTGTGACGCTCTAGTGCCAAAGTGTGAAGCGCTAGTGCCAAAGTGTGACGCTCTAGTGCCTAAGTGTGACGCTCTAGTGCCAAAATGTGACGCTCTCTTGCCAAAGTGTGACGCTCTGGTGCCAAAGTGTGACGCTCTAGTCCCAACGTGTGATGCTCTTGTGCCAAAGGGTGACGCTCTAGTGCCCAAGGATGATGCTCTACTGCCAAAGTGTGATGCTCTAGTGCTAGAGTGTGACGCTTTAGTGCCAGAGTGTGAAGCTCTAATGCCAAAGTGTGAAGCTCTTGTGTCAAAGTGTGACGCTCTAGTGCCAAAGTGTGATGCTCTAGTGCCAAAGGTCAAAACTCCAGTGCCAACGTGTGATGCTCGAGTCCCAATGTCTAACGCTATTGTGCCAAAGTGTGACGCTCTAGTTCCAAAGTGTGACCCTCTAGTGCCAAAGTGTGAAGCTCTAGTGCCAAAGTGTAACGCTCTGGTGCCAAAGTGTGAAGCTCTAGTGCCAAAGTATGACACTCTAGTGCCAAAGTTTGAAGCTCTAGTGCCAAAGTGTGACGCTCAAGTGCCAAAATGTGACACTCTAGTGCCAAAGTGTGACGCTCTAGTACCAAAGTAGGACGCTCTAGTGCTAAAGTGTGATGCTCTAGTACCAAAATATGAAGCTCTAGTGCCAAAGTGTGATGCTATAGTGCCAAAGTGTGACAATCTAGTGCCAAAATGTGACGTTCTAGTACCAAAGTGTGAAGGTCTAATGCCAAAGTGTGATGCTCTAGTGCCAAACATGTGACGCTCTAGTGCCAAAGTCTGATGCTGTAGTGCCAAAGTGTGACGCTCTAATGCAAACGTTTGGAGCTCTAGTGCCAAAGTGTGACGCTCTAGTGCCAACGTGTGACGCTGTAGTGCCAAAGTGTGATGCTCTAGTGCCAAAGTGTGGAGCTATAGTGCCAAAGTGTGATTCTCTAGTGCAAAATTGTGACGCTCTACTGCCAAAGTGTGACGATGTAGTGCCAAAGTCTGACGCTCTAGTGCCAAAGTTTGAAGCTTTAGAGCCAAAGTTTGACGCTGTAGTGCCAAAGTGTGACACTCTAGTGCCAAAGTCTGACGCTCTAGTGCCAAAGTGTGAATCTCTAGTGCCAAAATGTGATGCTCTAGTACCAAAGTGTGACGCTCTAGTACTAAATTGTGACACTCAGTGCCAAAATGTGACGCTCTATTTCCAAAGTGCGACACTCTATTGCCAAAGTGTGAAACTCTACTGCCAAAGGGTAACGCTCTGGTGCCAAAGTGTAAAGCTCTAGTGCCAAAGTATGACGCTGTAGTGCCAAAGTGTGAAGCTCCAGTGCCAAAGAATGACGCTTAAGTGCCAATGTGTGACACTCTAGTGCCAAAGTGTGACGTTCTAGTGCAAAAGTGTGAAGGTCTAGTGCAAACGTGTGATAATCTAGTGCCAAACGTGTGACGCTCTAGTGCCAAAGTGTGACGCTGTAGTGCCAAAGTGTGACGCTCTAATGCCAACGTTTGGAGCTCTAGTGCCAAAGTGTGACGCTCGAGTGCAAAAGTGTGACGTTCTAGTGCCAAAGTGTGAAGGTCTAGTGCAAACGTGTGATAATCTAGTGCCAAACGTGTGACGCTCTAGTGCCAAAGTGTGACGCTGTAGTGCCAAAGTGTGACGCTCTAATGCCAACGTTTGGAGCTCTAGTGCCAAAGTGTGACGCTATAGTGCCAAAGTGTGATGCGGTAGTGCCAAAATGTGACGCTCTAGTGCCAAAGTGTGTAGCCCTAGTGCCAAAGTGTGATGCTCTAGTGCCAAAGTGTGACGATCTAGTGCCAAAGTGTGACGCTCTAGTGGCAAAGTGTGATACTCTAGTGCCAAAGTGTCACGCTCTAGTGCCAAAGCTCAAAACTCTAGTGCCCAAGTGTGACGCTCTAGTGCCAAAGTGTGACTCTCTAGTGCCAAAGTGTGACTCTCCCGTGCCAAACTGTGACGCTCTAGTGACAAAGCGTGAAGCTCTAGTGCTAAACTGTGAAGCTCTAGTGCCAAAGTGTGACGCTCTAGTGCCAAAGTGTGACGCTCTAGTACCAAAGTGTGACGCTCTAGTACCAAAGTGTGACGCTCTAGTTCCAAAGTGTGACACTCTATTGCCAAAGTGTGACGCTCTAGTACCAAGGTGTGACGCTCTAGTGCCATAGTTCGATACTCTAGTGCCAAAGTGTGACGCTCTAGTGCCAAAGTGTGACGCTCGAGTTCAAAAGTGTGACGTTCTAGTTCCAAAGTGTGACGCTCTAGTAGCAAAGTGTGAAGCTCTAGTGCCAAAGTGGGACGCTCTAGTTTCAAAGTGTAAAACTCTAGTGCCAACGTGTGATGCTCTAGTGCCAAAGTGTGAAGACCTATTGCCAAAGTGTGACGCTCAAGTGCCAAGGTGTGACCCTCTAGTGCTAAAGTGTGACGCTATAGTGCCAAAGTGAGACGATCTAGTGCAAGTGTGACGCTCTAGTACCAAGGTGTGAAGCTCTAGTGCCAACGTGTGATGCTCTAGTTCCAAAAGTGTAATGCTCTAGTACCAAAGTGTGACAATCTAGTGCCAAAGTGTGAAGGTCTAGTGCCAAAGTGTGCCGCTCTAGTGCCAAAGTATGACACTCTAGTGCCAAATTGTGATGCTCTAGTGCCAAAGTGTGACGCTCCAGTGCCAAATTTTGAAGCTCTAGTGCCCAAGTGGGACGCTCTAGTGGCATACTGTGACGCTCTAGTGCCAGAGTGTGACTCTTTAGTGCCAAACTGTGACGCTCTAGTGCCAAAGTGCGAAGCTCTAGTACCAAAGTGTGACACCCTAGTGCCAAAGTGTGAAGGTCTAGTGCCACAGTGTGACGCTCTAGTGCCAAAGTGCGAAGCTCTAGTACCAAAGTGTGACACCCTAGTGCCAAAGTGTGAAGGTCTAGTGCCACAGTGTGACGCTCTAGTGCCAAAGTGTGAAGCTCTAGTGCCAAAGTGTAACGCTATAGTGCCAAAGTGTCACGCTCTAGTGCCAAAGTGGGACACTCTACTGCCAAGTGGGATGCTCTCGTGCCAAAGTGTGATGCTCTAGTGCCAAAGTGCGAAGCTCTAGTGCCAAATTGTACCGCTCTAGTGCCAAAGTGTGATGATCTAGTGCCAATGTGTGAAGCTCCTGTGTGGAAATGTGAAGCTCTAATGTCAAAGTGTGACGATCTTGTGCTAAAGTGTGACACTATAGTACCAAAGTGTAACGCTCTAGTGCTAAAGTGTGAAGCACTAGTGCCAAAGTGTGATGCTCTAGTGCCAAAGTGTGATGCTCTAGTGCCAAAGTGGGATGCTCTAGTGCCAATGTCTGACAATCTAGTGCCAAGGTGCAGAGCTCTAGTGCCAAAGTGTGAAGGTCTAGTGCCACAGTGTGACGCTCTAGTGCCAAAGTGTGAAGCGCTAGTGCCAAAGTGTGACGCTCTAGTGCCAAAGTGTGACGCTCTAGTGCCAAAGTGCGATGCTCTAGTGCCAAAGTGTGATGCTATAGTGCCAAAGTGTGACGCTCTAGTGCCAAAGTGTGACGCTCTAGTGCCAAAGTGCGAGGCTCTAGTGCCAAAGTTTGAAACTCTAGTGCCAAACTGTGATACTCTAGTGCCAAAGTGTGACTCTCTAGTGCCAAACTGTGATGCTGTAGTGCCAAAGTCTGACACTCTAGTGCCAAAGTTTGAAGCTCTAGTGCCAAAGTGTGACGCTCTAGTGCCAAAGTGTTACACTCTAGTGCCAAAGTGTGACGCTCTTGCGCCAAAGTGTGAATCTCAAGTGCCAAAATGTGACACTCCAGTGCCAAAGTGTGATGCTCTAGTACCAAAGTGAGACGCTCTAGTACCAAAGTTTGACGCTCTAGTTCCAAATTGCAACACTCTATTGCAAAAGTGGGATGCTCTAGTGCTAAAGTGTGACGCACTAGTGCCAAAGCTCAAAACTCTAGTGCCAAAGTGTGAGGCTCTAGTGCCAAAGTGTGACGCTCTAGAGCCAAAGTGTGATGCTCTAGTGCCAAAGTTCGAAACTCTAGAGCCCAAGTGTGACACTCTAGTGCCAAAGTGTGATGTTCTAGTGCCAAAGTGTGACTCTCCTGTGCCAAAGTGTGACGCTCTAGTTCCAAAGTGTGAAGCTCTAGTGCCAAAGTGTGATGTCTAGTACCAAAGTATGAAGGTCTAGTGCCACAGTGTGACGCTCTAGTGCCAAAGTGTGAAGCGCTAGTGCCAGAGTGTGATGCTCTAGTGCCAAAGTGTGACACTCTAGTGCCAAAGTGTGATGCTCTAGTGCCAAAGTGTGATTCTCTAGTGCCAAAGTGTGACGCTCTAGTCCCAAAGTGTGACGCTCTTGTGCCAAAGAGTAACGCTCTAGTACCAAAGTGTGACACTGTAGTGCCAAAGTGCGATTCTCTAGTGCCAAAGTGTGACGCTCTAGTGCCAAAGTATAAAGCTCTAGTGCCAAAGTGTGAAGCTCTTGTGTCGAAGTGTGACGCTCTAGTTCCAAAATGTGACGCTCTAGTGCCAAAGTTTGAAACTCTAGTGCCAACATGTGATGCTCTAGTGCCAATGTGTGACGCTCTAGTGCCGAAGTGTGACGCTCTAGTTTTTAAGTGTGACGCTCTAGTGCCAACGTGTGAAGCTCTAGAGCCAAAGTGAAATGCTCTGGTGCCAAAGTGTGAAGCTCTAGTGCCAAAAGTATGACGCTCTAGTGCCAAAGTGTGACGCTCTAGTGCCGAAGTGTGACGCTCTAGTTTTTAAGTGTGACGCTCTAGTGCCAACGTGTGAAGCTCTAGAGCCAAAGTGAAATGCTCTGGTGCCAAAGTGTGAAGCTCTAGTGCCAAAAGTATGACGCTCTAGTGCCAAAGTGTGAAGCTCTAGTGCCAAAGTGTGACGCTCAAGTGCCAAAGTGTGACGCTTTAGTGCCAAAGTGTGACGATCTAGGACCAAACTGGGACGCTCTAGTGCCAAAGTGTGACGCTCTAGTACCAAAGTATGAAACTCTAGTGCCAACGTGTGACGCTCTCGTGCCAAAGTGTGACGATCTAGTGCAAAAGTGTGACGTTCTAGTGCCAAAGTGTGAAGGTCTAGTGCCATACTGTGATGCTCTAGTGTCAAACGTGTGACGCTCTAGTGCCAAAGTAAGATGCTCTAGTGCCAAATTGTGACGCTCTAATGCCAACATTTGGAGCTCTAGTTCCACAGTCTGATGCTTTAGTGCCAAAGTGTGACGCTCTAGTGCCAAAGTGTGACGCTCTAGTGCCAAAGATTGAAGCTCTAGTGCCAAAGTGTGTACTCTAGTGCCAAAGTGTGACACTCTAGTGCCAACGTGTGACGCTCTAGTGCCAAAGTGTGAATCTCTAGTGCCAAAGTGTGATGCTCTAGTGCGAAACTATGGTGCTCTAGTACCAAAGTGTGACGCTCTAGTGCCAAAGTGTGACCACTGTTGACCCGGGGTTCCGGGATGACCCTATTACCGCGGCCGCGGAACCGCGATCCACATCGATGGGGCATCGATGTGGTTTGAAGTCGCGTTTGGCGAACATGCAGGGTCAGCCGCAACCCCCACCCGCGTCCCCCCCCCCTTGCCACGCGTCAACCCCCCCCCCCCGCCGACCGATCAGGTCTGACTCGGCGAGTCAGCAAGCACCTCGTCCGAAAATGTGGGACGA
>SZWC01004061.1:47186-61867 GCA_023375785.1 Penium margaritaceum
CCCCCCCGCCCCCAAACAAACTCCTCCCGGTTCGAACATGACATTGATCTTTAAACAAGTCGTATTGATAACGGTTTGCATGCTAAACGGGATACATTCTCTTTTTCAAACCTGAATGGTTTGTGTTTCTTAAAGAAACTCTATAAGTCGAAGCCCAAACTACAAATATTGAAACCGAGCTACGAGTTTCAAACTTCGAATTCAAAACTTCGAATTCCAAACTTCCGATATCGAAGTTTGAAATGTGAGATCCGATTTTTGATATTCCTTTCCCGCAATTCGCTGTCCGAACTCTGGCCAGCGATGTTTGACCTTCGAACCCCATACCAAATGACTGAAATCGGACAGCAAACTTTGGTCATTTAGGCCGTAGTTCAATGGTTTGCACTTCAAACAACTAAATGTTAACAATGAAAACTCGATAAGGATTTAGAGGCGGACTGCCAAAACTAAATCACCAGCTGGCACAGAATCGCAGAATCGCCCTGGACAACCTTTGCTAACGCGTCACTTTCTTCCAGCGATAACACAGCACGGCTGACCATGCGAATAAACGTGATTCCGAATGTCCGAGGAGACCATCAACGACTTCATCAGCAAAAAAGAGGGCATTTAGCGTTTATAGGGCGCCCATGATAAGCCAGAAAAATACCGTTTTCACCCCAATGAAGCCCGTGGTTCCGATGTGGCCGATGTGGGGGGGGGGCTCACATCGATGTGCCGGGGTGGGCATCGATGTGCCGGGGTTCGGGGTGGCCAGGTCGACACTGAGTGTGACACTCGTTCCATAGTACGACACTCTATTGCCAAAGTGTGACGCTCTATTGCCAAAATGTGACGCTCTAGTGCCGGATTTGAGACTCTAGTGCCAAAGTGTGACGCTCTAGTGCCAAATTGTGACACTAGAGTGCCAAATTGTGACGCTCTAGTTCCAAGGAGTGACGCTCTAGTGCCAAAGTGTGAAGCTCTATTGCCAAAGTGTGACGCTCTAGTGCCAATGTGTGACGCTCTAGTTTCAAAGTGTGATGCTCTAGTGCCAAAGTGTGACGCTCTAGTGCCAAGGTGTGAAGCTCTAGTGCCAAAGTGCGATGCTCAAGTGCCAAAATGTGATGCTCTTGTGCCAAAGTGTGACGCTCGAGTGCCAAAGTGTGAAGCTCTAGTGCCAACGTGCGACGCTCTAGTGCCAACGTGTGACACTCTATTGCAAAAGTGTGATGCTTTAGTGCCAAAGTGTGACACTCTAGTGCCCAAGTGTGACGCTCTAGTGCCAAAGTGTGAAGGTCTATTGCCACGGTGTGACGCTATAGTACCAAAGTGTGAAGTGCTAGTGCCAAAGTGTGACGCTCTAGTGCCAAAGTGTGACGCTCTAGTGCCAAAGTGTGACGCTCAAGTGCCAAAGTGTGACGCTCTAGTGCCGAAGTGCGACACTCTAGTGCCAAAGTGTGACGCTCTAGTACCAAAGTATGAAGCTCTAGTGCCAAAGTGTGATGCTCTAGTACCAAAGTGTGAAGATCTAGTGCCACAGTGTGATGCTCTAGTGCCAAAGTGTGACGCTCAAGTGCCAAAGTGTGACGCTCTAGTGCCGAAGTGCGACACTCTAGTGCCAAAGTGTGACGCTCTAGTACCAAAGTATGAAGCTCTAGTGCCAAAGTGTGATGCTCTAGTACCAAAGTGTGAAGATCTAGTGCCACAGTGTGATGCTCTAGTGCCAAAGTGTGACGCTCAAGTGCCAAAGTGTGACGCTCTAGTGCCGAAGTGCGACACTCTAGTGCCAAAGTGTGACGCTCTAGTACCAAAGTATGAAGCTCTAGTGCCAAAGTGTGATGCTCTAGTACCAAAGTGTGAAGATCTAGTGCCACAGTGTGATGCTCTAGTGCCAAAGTGTGACGCTCAAGTGCCAAAGTGTGACGCTCTAGTGCCGAAGTGCGACACTCTAGTGCCAAAGTGTGACGCTCTAGTGCCAAAGTGTGATGCTCTAGTGCCAAAGTGTGACGCTCTAGTGCCAAAGTGTGAAGCGCTAGTGCCAAAGTGTGAAGCTCTTGTGTCGAAGTGTGACGCTCTAGTGCCAAAGTGTGACGCTCTATTGCCACAGTTTGAAACTCTAGTGCCAACACGTGATGTTCTAGTGCCAATGTGTGACGCTCTAGTGCCAAAGGATGCTTTAGTTCTCAAGTGGGACGCTCTAGTGCCAACGTGTGAAGTTCTAGAGCCAAAGTGTAATGCTCTGGTGCCAAAGTGTGAAGCTCTAGTGCCAAAGTATGACGCTCTAGTGCCAATGTGTGAAGCTCTAGTGCCAAAGTGTGACGCTCAAGTGCCAAAGTGTGACGCTCTAGTGCCAAAGAGTGACGATCTAGTGCCAAACTGGGACGCTCTAGTGCCAAAGTGTGACGCTCTAGTGCCAAAGTGTGACGCTCAAGTGCCAAAGTGTGACGCTCTAGTGCCAAAGAGTGACGATCTAGTGCCAAACTGGGACGCTCTAGTGCCAAAGTGTGACGCTCTAGTACCAAAGTATGAAGCTCTAGTGCCAAAGTGTGATGCTCTAGTGCCAACGTGTAACGATCTAGTGCCAAAGTGCGACGGTCTAGTGCCAAAGAGTGAAGGTTTAGTGCCAAAGTGTGATGCTCTAGTGCCAAAGTGTGACGTTCTAGTGCCAAAGTAAGACGCTCTAGTGCCAAATTGTGACACTATAATTGGAGCTCTAGTGCCAAAGTGTGACGCTCTAGTGCCAAAGTGTGACGCTCTAGTTCCAAAGTGCGACACTCTATTGCCAAAGTGAGATGCTCTAGTGCCAAAATGTGACGCTCTAGTGCCCAATTTCGAAACTCTAGTGCCAAAGTGTGACACTCTAGTGCCAAAGTGTCACACTCTAGTGCCAAAGTGTGACGCTCTAGTTCCAAGGAGTGACGCTCTAGTGCCAAAGTGTGAAGCTATAGTGCCAAAGTGTGACGCTCTAGTGTCAAAGTGTGACTCTCTAATGCCAATGTGTGGAACTCTATGTTGGCACTAGTGGGTGTGGAGGCACCCTCAAGGATGCCCAGCTCTCACTGAAACACGCTACCAAGGTTTGGGGCAGCCAACGGACACCAATGGTGAAGAGTGTGGAGCACAAGGATCACGGATGTGAGTGGGCAGAACACATCGCATTCAGTAGAACTGAATCGAAGTACGTTTTTGTTACTTAGCACAGTGAGATTACATCAGATCCTTATAGCCTGTGATCTAAGCTTTTCAATGCATCCAAGCACGCCCAAATCGGAGCAGTAGAGCCCCTGCTACGGCCGTCGAAGTAACCCTTGGTGGAGCCGCCCACCTTGCTTTGCACGCTAGGCAACGGGAGGCGCTTCGACGATGACCCATTGGAGCGCCTCTCCTCGCCCAGAAGTCAAGGAGAAGTTCACCCTGGTCAAGGAGAGTCCTCTGGTTGCTTCCTTTATGGCCCAGATGCATTTGGGGGTCGCTGGAGTTGAACTCAGATCACCGGCGGTGGATTATCCCGCCACCCGTGGCGGGTACCAGATTCCACCCGCCAAACACCCGAACTTCGGGCCAGGCTAACTTTCTGAATACTCACTCAGATCGAGCGATTCAAAGCTCGATCTTGCATGGAACAATCCAAGGAATGCAAATCTAAAGTCAGATCAGGTGTTCGACCACTCTCCATTGGTCGAACCAGGGAACACAATCAACGGAATTAATGGCAAGGGGCACACCATGTCAACAATCTCCCCCTTGCACCGCAGCCTTGATACGCTGTCCTTGGGACCTGCAACATTGCAAACCTCACAGCGCAGACCGAGCTCCATGCAGCTTGTGTCGTGCCTGTCCTTGGGCTGGGCCTTGGTCATGGCATCGGCGAGCATGCGCTTAGTGCCACAATGCACGATAGCCGCATGTCCCTTCGCCACCAAGTCTCGCGCGTAGTGATGCCGGATCTCGATGTGCTTGGTCCTCCTGTGCAGTACTGGGTTCTGTGTCAGGCTGATGGCACTCATGTTGTCCACATTGAGTACTGTCGGCTTCCTTTGCGGCAACCCAATCTCCTTCAGCAGCCGCCGCAGCCACACCGCCTCCTTTGCGGCTTCCGCGAGCGCGATGTACTCTGTGTCGGTGCTGGACAGTGTCACACAGTCCTGCTTCCTGCTTGCCCATGAGACTGCTGCACCACCAAGCACAAACACGTACCCCGACGTTGATTTTCNAATGCGGACTGGTATGGCACACCTGCCATCTCCTCCTTCTCCTCATCCGTGCTCAGCCCCATGCTCGAGCTCAGCTCACATATGGTGGTCATGGGTGTGCCGATGGGGTTGCACTCCTCCATGTTGTAGTGGCGGAGCACCTCTTGCACGTACTTTGCCTGCCCCATCTCCAGCGTGCGTGCCTTGCGGTCCCTCTTGATGGCGACGCCGAGGTAGTACTCGAGCTCGCCCATGTCGGTCATTTTGAACCGACCGCCCAGCTGCCGCTTCAGGTTCACCAACTCCGCCATGTCCGATGACACGATGATGAGGTCATCCACGTAGATAACCACAATCTGGTGCAACCTCGGCTGCTTCCGCACGTACACGCTGTAATCCGCCTCGCAGCGCTTGAAGCCAAGCTCGGCCATGAAGCCGTCCATTTTCAGGTACCACATGAGTGGTGCTTGCTTCAGCCCATAGAGTGCCTTGCGAAGACGGCACACCTTCCCCGGCGACGCGTCCACCCACTCCGGCACCTCCATGTAGACCTCCTTGTCCAGGTCGCCGTTGAGGAATGCGGTTTTCACGTCCATTTGGTGGACTTCGTAGTCGCGCGCTGCCGCCACAGAGAGGATGGAGCGGATGGAGGCGAACTTTGCCACAGGTGCAAAGGAGTCGCCGTAGTGTTCACCCTTCCGCTGGGTGTACCCCTTCGCCACCAGCCGCGCCTTGTATCCCTCCACCTTCCCCTCCTTGGTGAGATTCTTCTTGAAGATCCACTTGGAGCCGATGATTTTCTCACCCTCCGGCCTGTCGACCAGCTCCCAAGTCCCATTCTCCTCATGGGAGGCGAGCTCAGATTTTACAGCTCCCTCCCACTCAGCCCCATCCTTCCGCTGCAACGCCTCCTTGACGGTCTCGGGCTCCTCTTGCGCAAAGAACGCTCGAGCGAACCCGGTCCAGATGCCCTCCGCGGCATCATACCTCTTTGTCGTCCTCCTTGCACGTCCGCTTCTTCGAGGCTGCTGCTACTGCTGCTACTGCTGCTGCTGCTGCTGCTGCCCTCTCGCGGCGCCACTTGCACCGCTGGCTTGCTCCCCCTCTCTTGGGGACCGTGGAGATGCGGGCTCACTCCTTGTCTCCTCGTTCAGCTCCACTGCTGCCGGCGCCTCGGACTCATTGTCCGACTCGGCTGAACGTACATTAGCCGCTCCCCAATCCCCCGGATGGTTCCCGCCGGTTGGAGCCACTCGGACATCACCCTCTTTTGCGTCCACCGGCGTCTCCCCCTCGAGGAGTGACAGCCACTCCCCCCGCTTGGAGAGACCCGCGTCCTTGTCCGTCCAACGGCTGTCCTCGTCAAACGTGACGTCGTCACTCTTCACGATCTGCTGCCTACGTGGGTCAAAGAGCCGGTACGCCTTGCTCCCACTCTCGTACCCGACAAAGATGCACCGGCGAGTCCGCGGGTCCAGCTTGTCCCGCCCCTCCCGTGCTTGCACAACAGCATGTGCAACGCAGCCAAACGTGCGGAGGTGAGCCACAGTTGGCTTCCTCCCGCTCCATACCTCTTATGGCGTCTTCCACACCTTGGACTCTGTGTCTTTCAGCGGCTTCGTCGGCGTCAGGTTCATGATGTACGCCGCTGTCCGTGCCGCCTTGCCCCAGTACCGCTGCGCGAGGCCGGCATCGCTCAGCATGGACCGGACCATGTTGAGGATGGTGCGGTTTGCCCTCTCGGCAACGCCGTTCTGCTGCGGAGAATGTGGCGTAGTTTTCTGCCACGCAATCCCCTTGCTCTTCATCCATGCCGAGCAGCCCTCGTACTCGCCACCATCGTCGCTTTGGAACGCCTTCACCTTCAACTTCGTCTGCCACTCCACTGTTGCCACGAACCCCTCCATGCATGACAGCACATCACTCTTCTTCTTGATGTTGTAGAGGTAAAACTTGCGGCTGTGGTCGTCGATGAAGGTGACGAAGTAGCGTGCCCCACCAATGGAGGGCTCAAACGGTCTGCACACATCTGTGTGCACCACCTCCAACTTCGCCGATACACGCGTCCCTTTGCCATCAAACGGCTGCCGTGTCGCCTTACCGACCACACACAACACATACACGGCATTCTTGGCTGTATCAAGGCTCTTGACCTCAAGACCCCGCACCACTTCCTTCTTCACCATGTCCCTCACGGTTGAGGGAGCGATGTGACACAAGCGGCGGTGCCACAGGTCCAGGTCCCCATCATCCTTCTTTGCGAGGTGGACGACGTCGGGCCCCGCCCGGCTGCCGAGAATCTTTGCACGGAGCAGGTAAAAGTCGTCCTCTTGCTTTCCTCGTGCAATCACCTCGCCGTCCCCCTCCTTCCGGATGATATCCTCCTTCTTGTTGAAGAGCACCTCGAGCCCCTTGTCGGTAAGGCAGCTCACTGACAGCAGATTTACCCCAAAGTTGGGCATGTGGAGCACGTGGTGAATTGTGCTCGTGACAGCCTCCCCGTCCACATCCACCTCGATGCGAACGTTGCCTTCACCGGCAGCCAACTCTGTTTTCCCGTTGGCCACCGTCATGGGCTGCTCCAAGGCGCCATAGGTGACGAATGCTGCCCGCTTGCATTGCGTGTGGCGGCCCGATCCGGAGTCAATTACGGTCACCCCCGGATCAGTCAAGTCGGCGGACTGTTGCGCCATCAATGCGTGGTCGTCCTCCTTTCCAGCCCTCCCCGGCTGGTCCGACTTCCTGTTGGGGCAGTTGCGTGCATAGTGGCCTTCTTTGCCACAGATATAGCACTCCCCCTTCTTGTCACCCTTCTTAGTGCCCTGCTTGGCACCCTTTCCCTTCTTGCCTCCCCCTCCACCTTGAGGACGGGCGGCATAAGCGGAACTCGATTTCGCTCCACTCTCTCTCCCACCACGCCGCATCCATTCATTGTGGACATACTCAGCCACCTTTGGATACTTCAGCTCATCAGCAGACCAGCCGCCAACGACGGTGATCATGGGACTCCAACTGTCTAGCAAAGCCAGGAGGAGGATCATGGCTTGCAGCTGAGGGTCGATCTTCCACCCGGTGGCTACGCACTCTGCAGTAAGGGACTCGATCTGCTGCGGGATCTCCATGATGTCGTCGCCTTCATTGGCGCGGAGGGTGACGAACCTCTTGAAGACGAAGAGCTGGTTAGAAAGGTTGGTAGATGAGTAGATTATGCAGAGCTTGTTCCAGGCCTCTGCGGCCTCCGTGCATCCTTGAATGAGGGAGCGCTGCGTCGGAGCAAGCGCATACACCAACAAGGCAAGCACCTTCTTGTTGCGCTTCTTGTACGTGTCCACTTCCTCCGACGTCGCGGTATCCGGAGGGGCAGTTTCTTCACCCTTGACCAGCTCAAGCAGGCCCTTGTCATCGAGGAAGACCTCAAACTCCCACCTCCACAAGTGGAAGCCAAGCCCGTCAAACTTTGAGACGCCGATGCTCTCTTGCTCGGTCGGTGCCATGGCGCGCGGCGGTAGCGTGAACATTGTAGAGCTAGGGTCCTTCTAGGCACGTGGGACCATAACCCTTTATTGGCACTAGTGGGTGTGGAGGCACCCTCAAGGATGTCCAGCTCTCACTGAAACACGCTACCAAGGTTTGGGACAGCCAACGGACACCAATGGTGAAGAGTGTGGAGCACAAGGATCATGGATGTGAGTGGGCAGAACACGTCGCATTCAGTAGAACTGAATCAAAGTACGTTTTTGTTACTTAGCACATTAAGATTACACCAGATACTTATAGCTTGTGATCTAAGCTTTCCAAAGCATCCAAGCACGCCCAAATCGGAGCACTGGAGCCCCTGGTACGGCCGTCGAAGTAACCCTTGGTGGAGCCGTCCACCTTGCCTTGCACGCTAGGCAACGGGAGGCGCTTCGACGATGACCCGTCGAAGCGCCTCTCCTCGCCCAGAAGTCAAGGAGATGTTCACCCTGGTCAAGGAGAGTCATCTGGTTGCTTCCTTTATGGCCCAGATGCATTTGGAGGTCGCTGGAGTTGAACTCGGATCACCGGCGGTGGATTATCCTGCCACCCATGGCGGGTACCAGATTCCACGCGCAAAACACCCGAACTTCGGGCCAGGCTAACTTTCTGAATACTCACTCAAATCGGGCGATTCAAAGCTCAATCTTGCATGGAACAATCCAAGGAATCCAAATATAAAGTCAGATCAGGTGTTCAACCACTCCACATTGGTCGAACCAGGGAACACATTCAACGGAACTCATGGCAAGGGGCACACCATGTCAACACTCTAGTGCCGAAGTGTGACGCTCTAGTGCCAAGGTGTGAAGCTCTAGTGCCAAATTGTGATGTTCTACTGCCAAAGTGTGATGATCTAGTGCCAAAGTGTGATGCTCTAGTGCCAAACGTGTGATGCTCTAGTGCAAAAGTGTGATGCTCTTGTGCCAAAGTGTGACGCTCTAATGCCAACGTTTGGAGCTCTAGGGCCAAAGTGTGACGCTCTAGTGCCAAAGTGTGACGATGTAGTGCCAAAGTCTGACGCTCTAGCGCCAAAGTTTGAAGCTCTAGAGCCAAAGTGTGATGCTCTAGTGCCAAAGTGTGACACTCTAGTGCATAAGTGTGACACTCTAGTGCCAAAGTGTGAATCACTAGTGCCAAAGTGTGATGCTCTAGTACCAAACTGTGACGCTCTAGAACCAAAGTGTGACGCTCTAGCGCCAAAATGTGATGGTCTAGTTCCAAAGTGCGACACTATATTGCCAAAGTGTGAAGCTCTAGTGCCAAAGTGTAACGCTCTGGTGCCAAAGTGTGAAGGTCTAGTGCCACAGTGTGACGCTCTAGTGCCAAAGTGTGAAGCGCTAGTGCCAAAGTGTGACGCTCTAGTGCCGAAGTGTGAGGCTCTAGTGCCAAAATGTGAAACTCTAGTGCCAAAGTGTGATGCTCTAGTACCAAAGTGTGACGCTCTACGGCCAAAGTGTGACGCTCTAGTGCCGAAGTGTGAGGCTCTAGTGCCAAAATGTGAAACTCTAGTGCCAAAGTGTGATGCTCTAGTACCAAAGTGTGACGCTCTACGGCCAAAGTGTGACGCTCTAGTGCCACAGTGTGACGCTCTAGTGCCAAAGTCTGACGCTCTAGTGCCAAAGTGTGACGCTCTAGTGCCAAAGTGTGAAGCTCTAGTGCCAAAGTGTAACGCTCTGGTGCCAAAGTGTGAAGGTCTAGTGCCACAGTGTGACGCTCTAGTGCCAAAGTGTGAAGCGCTAGTGCCAAAGTGTGACGCTCTAGTGCCAAATTGTGACGCTCTAATGCCAAAGTCTGACGCTCTAGTGCCAAAGTGTGACGCTCTAGTGCCAAAGTGTGACGCTCTAGTGCCAAAGTGTGACGCTCTAGTGCCGAAGTGTGAGGCTCTAGTGCCAAAATTTGAAACTCTAGTGCCAAAGTGTGATGCTCTAGTGCCAAAGTGTGACGCTCTAGTTCCGAAGTGTGACGCTATAGTGCGAAAGTCTGACGCTCTAGTGCCAAACTTTGAAGCTCTAGTGCCAACGTGTGACGCTCTAGTGCCAAATTGTTACACTCTAGTGCCTAAGTGTGACACTCTTGTGCCAAAGTGTGAATGACTTGTGCCAAAGTGTGACGCTCTAGTGCCAAAGTGTTATGCTCTAGTACCAAAGTGTGACGCTCTACGGCCAAAGTGTGACGCTCTAGTTCCAAAGTGTGACACTCTATTGCAAGAGTGTGACGCTCTAGTCCCAGGGTGTGACGCTCTAGTGCCAAAGTTCAAAACTCTAGTGCCAAAGTGTGAGGTTCTAGTACCAAAGTGTGACCCTCAAGTGCCAAAGTGTGACGCTCTAGTACCAAAGTGTGAAGGTCTAGTGGCACAGTGTGACGCTCTAGTGCCAAAGTGTGAAGCGCCAGTGCCAAAGTGTGACGCTCTAGTGCCTAAGTGTGACGCTCTAGTGCCAAAATGTGACGCTCTTGTGCCAAAGTGTGACGCTCTGGTGCCAAAGTGTGACGCTCTAGTCCCAACGTGTGATGCTCTTGTGCCAAATGGTGACGCTCTAGTGCCCAAGTGTGATGCTCTACTGCCAAAGTGTGATGCTCTAGGGCCAGAGTGTGACGCTTTAATGCCAGAGTGTGAAGCTCTAGTGCCAAAGTGTGAAGCTCTTGTGTCAAAGTGTGACGCTCTAGTGCCAAAGTGTGACGCTCTAGTGCCAAAGGTCAAAACTCCAGTGCCAACGTGTGATGCTCGAGTCCCAATGTCTAACGCTATAGTGCCAAAGTGTGACGCTCTAGTTCCAAAGTGTGACGCTCTAGTGCCAAAGTGTGAAGCTCTAGTGCCAAAGTGTAACGCTCTGGTGCCAAAGTGTGAAGCTCTAGTTCCAAAGTATGACACTCTAGTACCAAAGTTTGAAACTCTAGTGCCAAAGTGTGACGCTCAAGTGCCAAAATGTGACACTCTAGTGCCAAAGTGTGACGCTCTAGTGCCAAAGTAGGACGCTCAAGTGCTAAAGTGTGATGCTCTAGTACCAAAATATGAAGCTCTAGTGCCAAATTGTGATGCTATAGTGCCAAAGTGTGACAATCTAGTGCCAAAATGTGACGTTCTAGTGCCAAAGTGTGAAGGTCTAATGCCAAAGTGTGATGCTCTAGTGCCAAACATGTGACACTCTAGTGCCAAAGTGTGATGCTGTAGTGCCAAAGTGTGACGCTCTAATGCCAACGTTTGGAGGTCTAGTGCCAAAGTGTGACGCTCTAGTGCCAACGTGTGACGCTGTAGTGCCAAATTGTGATGCTCTAGTGCCAAAGTGTGGAGCTATAGTGCCAAAGTGTGATGCTCTAGTGCAAAATTGTGACGCTCTACTGCCAAAGTGTGACGATGTAGTGCCAAAGTCTGACGCTCTAGTGCCAAAGTCTGAAGCTCTAGAGCCAAAGTTTAACGCTCTAGTGCCAAAGTGTGACACTCTAGTGCCAAAGTGTGACGCTCTAGTGCCAAAGTGTGAATCTCTAGTGCCAACATGTGATGCTCTAGTACCAAAGTGTGACGCTCTAGTACCAAATTGTGACGCTCAGTGCCAAAATGTGACGCTATATTTCCAAAGTGCGACACTCCATTGCCAAAGTGTGAAACTCTACTGCCAAAGGGTAACTCTCTGGTGCCAAAGTGTGAAGCTCTAGTGCCAAAGTATGACGCTGTAGTGCCAAAGTGTGAAGCTCTAGTGCCAAAGTGTGACGCTCAAGTGCCAATGTGTGACACTCTAGTGCCAAAGTGTGACGTTCTAGTGCCAAAGTGTGAAGGTCTAGTGCAAACGTGTGATAATCTAGTGCCAAACGTGTGACGCTCTAGTGCCAAAGTGTGACGCTGTAGTGCCAAAGTGTGACGCTCTAATGCCAACGTTTGGAGCTCTAGTGCCAAAGTGTGACGCTCTAGTGCCAAAGTGTGATGCGGTAGTGCCAAAATGTGACGCTCTAGTGCCAAAGTCTGACGCTCTAGTGCCAAGGTGTGGAGCCATAGTGCCAAAGTGTGATGCTCTAGTGCCAAAGTGTGACGCTCTAGTGCCAAAGTGTGACGCTCTAGTGGCAAAGTGTGACACTCTAGTGCCAAAGTGTGACGCTCTAGTGCCAAAGCTCAAAACTCTAGTGCCCAAGTGTGACAATCTAGTGCCAAAGTGTGACTCTCTAGTGCCAAAGTGTGACGCTCTAGTAGCAAAGTGTGACGCTCTAGTGCCAAAGTCTGACGCTCTAGTGCCAAAGTTTGAAGCTCTAGTGCCAACGTGTGACGCTCTAGTGCCAAAGTGTGACGCGGTAGTGCCAAAGTGTGACGCTCTAGTGCCAACGTGTGACGCTCTAGTGCCAAAGTGTGACGCGGTAGTGCCAAAGTGTGACGCTCTAGTGCCAACGTGTGACGCTCTAGTGCCAAAGTGTGACGCGGTAGTGCCAAAGTGTGACGCTCTAGTGCCAACGTGTGACGCTCTAGTGCCAAAGTGTGACGCGGTAGTGCCAAAGTGTGACGCTCTAGTGCCAACGTGTGACGCTCTAGTGCCAAAGTGTGACGCGGTAGTGCCAAAGTGTGACGCTCTAGTGCCAACGTGTGACGCTCTAGTGCCAAAGTGTGACGCGGTAGTGCCAAAGTGTGACGCTCTAGTGCCAACGTGTGACGCTCTAGTGCCAAAGTGTGACGCGGTAGTGCCAAAGTGTGACGCTCTAGTGCCAACGTGTGACGCTCTAGTGCCAAAGTGTGACGCGGTAGTGCCAAAGTGTGACGCTCTAGTGCCAACGTGTGACGCTCTAGTGCCAAAGTGTGACGCGGTAGTGCCAAAGTGTGACGCTCTAGTGCCAACGTGTGACGCTCTAGTGCCAAAGTGTGACGCGGTAGTGCCAAAGTGTGACGCTCTAGTGCCAACGTGTGACGCTCTAGTGCCAAAGTGTGACGCGGTAGTGCCAAAGTGTGACGCTCTAGTGCCAACGTGTGACGCTCTAGTGCCAAAGTGTGAAGCGCTAGTGCCAAAGTGTGACGCTCTAGTGCCAAAGTGTGACGCTCTAGTGCCAAAGTGCGACGCTCTAGTGCCAAAGTGTGACGCTATAGTGCCAAAGTGTGACGCTCTAGTACCAAAGTGTGACGCTCTAGTGCCAAAGTGCGAGGCTCTAGTGCCAAAGTTTGAAACTCTAGTGCCAAAGTGTGATACTCTAGTGCCAAAGTGTGACGCTCTAGTGCCAAACTGTGATGCTGTAGTGCCAAAGTCTGACGCTCTAGTGCCAAAGTTTGAAGCTCTAGTGCCAACGTGTGACGCTCTAGTGCCAAAGTGTTACACTCTAGTGCCAAAGTGTGACGCTCTTGCGCCAAAGTGTGAATCTCAAGTGCCAAAGTGTGACGCTCCAGTGCCAAAGTGTGATGCTCTAGTACCAAAGTGAGACGCTCTAGTGCCAAAGTTTGATGCTCTAGTTCCGAATTGCAACACTCTATTGCAAAAGTGTGACACTCTAGTGCTAAAGTGTGACGCACTAGTGCCAAAGCTCGAAACTCTAGTGCCAAAGTGTGAGGCTCTAGTGCCAAAGTGTGACGCTCTAGTGCCAAAGTGTGACGCTCTAGTGCCAAAGTTCGAAACTCTAGAGCCCAAGTGTGACACTCTAGTGCCAAAGTGTGAGGTTCTAGTGCCAAAGTGTGACTCTCCTGTGCCAAAGTGTGACGCTCTAGTGCCAAAGTGTGAAGCTCTAGTGCCAAAGTGTGACGCTCTAGTGAGATCCGATTTTTGATATTCCTTTCCCGCAATTCGCTGTCTGAACTCTGGCCAGCGATGTTTGACCTTCGAACCCCATACCAAATGACTGAAATCGGGCAGCAAACGTCGGTCATTTAGGCCGTAGTTCAATGGTTTGCACTTCAAACAACTAAATGTTAACAATGAAAACTCAATAAGGATTTAGAGGCGGACTGCCAAAACTAAATCGCCAGCTGGCACAGAATCGCAGAATTGCCCTGGACAACCTTTGCTAACGCGTCACTTTCTGCCAGCGATAACACAGCACGGCTGACCATGCGAATAAACGTAATTCCGAATGTCCGAGGAGACGATCCACGACTTCATCAGCAAAAAAGAGGGCATTTAGCGTTTATAGGGCGCCCATGATAAGCCAGAAAAATACTGTTTTCACCCCAATGAAGCCCGTGGTTCCGATGTGGCCGATGTGGGGGGGGCTCACATCGATGTGCCGGGGTGGACATCGATGTGCCGGGGTTCGGGGTGGCCAGGTCAACACTGAGTGTGACACTCTAGTTCCATAGTGCGACACTCTATTGCCAAAGTGTGACGCTCTATTGCCAAAATGTGACGCTCTAGTGCCAGATTCGAGACTCTAGTGCCAAAGTGTGACGCTCTAGTGCCAAATTGTGACACTAGAGTGCCAAAGTGTGACGCTCTAGTTCCAAGGAGTGACGCTCTAGTGCCAAAGTGTGAAGCTCTATTGCCAAAGTGTGACGCTCTAGTGCCAATGTGTGACGCTCTAGTTTCAAAGTGTGATGCTCTAGTGCCAAAGTGTGGAACTCTAGTGCCAAAGTGTGACGCTCTAGTGCCAAGGTGTGAAGCTCTAGTGCCAAAGTGCAATGCTCAAGTGCCAAAATGTGATGCTCTTGTGCCAAAGTGTGACGCTCGAGTGCCAAAGTGTGAAGCTCTAGTGCCAATGTGTGACGCTCTAGTGCCAACGTGTGATGCTCTATTGCAAAAGTGTGACGCTTTAGTGCCAAAGTGTGACGCTCTAGTGCCCACGTGTGACGCTCTAGTGCCAAAGTGTGAAGGTCTATTGCCACGGTGTGACGCTATAGTACCAAAGTGTGAAGTGCTAGTGCCAAAGTGTGACGCTCTAGTGCCAAAGTGTGACGCTCTAGTGCCAAAGTGTGACGCTCTAGTGCCAAAGTGCGACACTCTAGTGCCAAAGTGTGACGCTATAGTGCCAAAGTGTGAGGCTCTAGTGCCAAAGTGTGACGCTCTAGTGCCAAAGTGTGACGCTCTAGTG
>SZWC01004061.1:71764-97018 GCA_023375785.1 Penium margaritaceum
GTCACACTTTGGCACTAGAGCGTCACACTTTGGCACTAGAGCTTCAAACTTTGGCACTAGAGCGTCAGACTTTGGCACTATATCGTCACACTTTGGCATTAGAGCATCACACTTTGGCACTAGAGCATCACACTTTGGCAGTAGAGCTCCACACTTTGGCACTAGATCGTCACACTTTGGCACTACAGCGTCACACTTTGGTACTAGAGCTTCACACTTTGGCACTATAGCGTCACACTTTGGCACTAGAGCGTCACACTTTGGCAGTAGAGCTTCACACTTTGGCAGTAGAGCGTCACACTTTGGCACTAGAGCGTCACACTTAAGCAGTAGAGCGTCACACCTTGGCACTAAACCTTTACAATTTGGCAATAGAGCTTCACACTTTGGTACAAGAGCTTCACACATTGGCAGTAGAGCGTCATAGTTTGGCACTAGAGCTTCATGCGTTGGAACTAGAGCATCACACTTTGGCACAGGAGCGCCACACTTTGGCACTAGAGCATTACAATGTGGCACTAGAGATCCACAATTTGGCACTAGAGCTTCACACTTTGGCACTAGAGCGTCACACTTTGGCACTAGAGAGTCACACTTTGGCAGTAGAGCTTCATACTTAGGCACTAGGGCATCACACTTTGGCAATAGAGTTCCACACTTTGGTCATAGAGCTTCACATGTTGGCACTAAAGCGTCACACTTTTGCACTAGAGCTTCACACGTTGGAACTAGAGCATCACATTTTGTTACTAGAGCGTCACACTTTGGCACAAGAGCTTCACACTTTGGAAATGGAGCGTCACACTTTGGCACTAGTGCGTCACCCTTGGGCACTAGAGTTTTGAACTTTGGCACTAGAGCGTCACACTTTGGCACCAGAGCGTCACACTTTGCCACTAGAGCGTCACACTATGGCACTAGAGCGTCACACTTTGGCACTAGAGCATCACACTTTTGCACTAGACTTTCACACTTTGGCACTAGAACGTCACACTTTGGCACTAGAGCATCACACTTTGACACTAGAGCTCCAAATGTTTGCATTAGAGCATCACACTTTGGCACTACAGCGTCACACTTTGGCACTAGAGCGTCACACGTTTGGCACTAGAGCATCACACTTTTGCACTAGAAATTCACACTTTGGCACTAGAACGTCACACGTTGGCACTAGAGCGTCACACTTTGGCACTTGAGCGTCAAACTTTGGCACTAGAGCTTCACACTTTGGCACTTGAGCGTCATACTTTTGCACTAGAGCTTCACAATTTTGCACGAGAGCATTACACTTTGGCACTAGAGCTTCACACTTTGGCAATAGAGTGTCGCACTTTGGAACTAGAGCGTCACATTTTGGCACTAGAGCGTCACACTTTGGTACTAGAGCGTCACACTTTGGTACTAGTGCATCACACATTGGCACTATAGATTCACTCTTTGGCACTAGAGCATCACACTTCGGCACTAGAGTGTCACACTTTGGCACTAGAGCTTCACACTTTGGCAATAGAGTGTCGCACTTTGGAACTAGAGCGTCACATTTTGGCACTAGAGCGTCACACTTTGGTACTAGAGCGTCACACTTTGGTACTAGTGCATCACACATTGGCACTATAGATTCACTCTTTGGCACTAGAGCATCACACTTCGGCACTAGAGTGTCACACTTTGGCACTAGAGCGTCACACTTTGGCACTAGAGCTTCAAACTTTGGCACTCAAGCGTCAGACTTTGGCACTCTATCGTCACAAATTGGCACTAGAGCGTCACACTTTGGCACAAGAGCATCACACTTTGGCACTAGAGCTCCACACTTTGGTACTAGAGCATCACACTTTGGCACTACAGCGTCACACTCTGGCACTAGAGCATCAAACTTTGGCACTAGAGCTCCAAACGTTGGCATAAGAGCGTCACACTTTGGCACTAGACCTTCAACCTTTGGCACAAGAACGTTACACTTTGGCACTAGATTGTAACACTTTGGCACTAGAGCGTCACACTTTGGCACTAGAGATCCATATTTTGGTACTAGAGCATCACACTTTAGCATTAGAGAATCCCACTTTGGCACTAGAGTGTCACACTTTGCCACTAGAGCGTCACATTTTGGCACTTGAGCGTCACACTTTGGCACTAGAGCTTCAAACTTTGGTACTAGAGCGTCATACTTTGGCACTAGAGCTTTACACGTTGGCACCAGAGCGTTAGACTTTGGCACTAGAGCTGCACACTTTGGAACTAGAGCGTCACACTTTGGCACTGCAGCATCACACATTGGCACTAGAGCATCACACGTTGGCACTAGAGTTTTGAACTTTGGCACTAGAGCGTCACACTTTGGCACTAGAGCGGCACACTTTGACACAAGAGCTTCACACTTTGGTACTAGAGCTTCACACTTTGGCACTAGAGTGTCACACTTTGGCACTAGAGCATCACACTTTGGCACTAGAGCGTCACACTTGGGCACTAGAGCATCACCCTTTGGCACAAGAGCGTCACACTTTGGGACTAGAGCGTCACACTTTGGCACTAGAGCATCACACTTTGGCACTAGAGCGTCACACTTGGGCACTAGAGCATCACCCTTTGGCACAAGAGCGTCACACTTTGGGACTAGAGCGTCACACTTTGGCACTAGAGCATCACACTTTGGCACTAGAGCGTCACACATTGGCAATAGAGCGTCACACTTTGGCACTGGGGCTTCACACTTTGGCACTAGAGCGTCACACTGTGGCACTAGACCTTCACACTTTGGTACTAGAGCGTCACACTTTGGTACTTGAGCGTCACACTTGGCACTAGAGGCTCACACTTTGGCACTAGAGTTTCGAACTTTGGCACTAGAGTGTCACACTTTGGCACTAGAGCGTCACACTCTTGCAAAAGAGTGTCGCACTTTGGAACTAGAGCGTCACACTTTGGCACTAGAGCGTCACACTTTGGCAGTAGAGCGTCACACTTTGGTACTAGAGCGTCACACTTTGGCACTAGAGATTCACACTTTGGCACAAGAGCGTCACAGTTTGGCACTAGAGTGTAATAATTTGGCACTAGAGCGTCACACTTGGGCACTAGAGCATCAAACTTTGGCACTAGAGTGTCAGACGTTGGCACTACAACGTCACACTTTGGAACTAGAGCGTCACACTCTGGCACTAAAGCATCACACTTTGGCACTAGAGTTTCAAACTTCGGCACTAGAGCCTCACACTTCGGCACTAGAGCATCACATTTTGGCACTAGAGTGTCACACTTTAGAAATAGAGGGTCACACGTTGGCACTAGAGCGTCACACTTTGGCATAAGAGCATCACAATTTGGCACTAGAGCATCACACTTTGGCACTAGCGCTTGACACTTTGGCACTAGAGCATCATACTGTGGCAATAGACCTTCACACTTTGGCACTGGAGCGTCACACTTGGGTACTAGAGCTTCACACTTTGGCACTATAGCCTCACACTTTGGCACAGGAGAGTCACACTTTGGCAATAGATCGTCACACTTTCGTACTAGAGCGTCACACTTGGGCACTAGATTTCGAACTTTGGCACTAGAGCGTCACACTTTGGCACTAGAGCGTCACACTTTGGCACTAGAGCGTCACACTTTGGCACTAGAGCGTCACACTTTGGCACTAGAGCGTCACACTTTGGCACTAGAGCGTCACACTTTGGCACTAGAGCGTCACACTTTGGCACTAGAGCGTCACACTTTGGCACTAGAGCATCACACTTTGGCCATAGAGCTCCACACTTTGGCACTACAGCGTCACACTTTGGCACTACAGTATCACACTTTGGCACTAGAGTGTCACACTTTGGAACTAGAGCTCCAAACGTTGGCACTAGAGCGTCACACTTTGGCACTAGAGCTTCACACTTCGGCACTCGAGCATCACACTTTTGCATTAGAACATCACACTTTGGCACTAGAGCATCACACTTTGGCACTAGAGCTTCACACCTTGGCACTAGAGCGTCACAATTTGGCACTTGAGTTCCACACTTTGGCACTAGAGCGTCACACTTTGACACTAGAGCGTCACACTTTGGCACTAGAGCGTCACAATTTGGCACTAGAGCTTCACACTTTGGCACTAGAGTGTCACACCTTGGAAGTAGAGCATCACACTTTGGCACTCGAGTGTCACACTTTGGCACTAGAGCGTCACACTTTGACACGGGAGAGTCACACTTTGGTACTAGAGCGTCACACTTTGGCACTAGAGCATCACACGTTGGCACTAGAGATTCACAATTTGGTATTAGAGAGACACACTTTGGCACTAGAGTGTCACACTTTGGCACTAGAGCGTCACACTTTGGCACTAGAGCTTCAAACTCTCGCACTAGAGCGTCAGACTTTGGCACTACAACGTCACAGTTTGGCACTAGAGTGTCACACTTTGGCACTAGGGCTTCAAACATTGGCATTGGAGCATCACAATTTGGCACTAGAGTGTCACACTTTGGCACTAGAGCGGCACACTTTGGCACTAGAGCCTCACACTTTGCCACTAGAGTGTCACACTTTGGAACTAGAGCGTCACACTTTGGCACTAGAGCGTCACACTTTGGTACTAGAGCGTCACACTTTGGCACTAGAGTGTCACACTTTGGCACTATAGCTTCTCACTTTGGCACTAGAGCGTCACTCTTTGGCACGAGAGAGTCACACTTTGGCACTAGAGCGTCACACTTTGGCACGAGAGCGTCACACTTTGGCACTAGAGCGTCACACTTTGGCACTAGAGCCTCACACTTTGCCACTAGAGTGTCACACTTTGGAACTAGAGCGTCACACTTTGGCACTAGAGCGTCACACTTTGGTACTAGAGCGTCACACTTTGGCACTAGAGTGTCACACTTTGGCACTATAGCTTCTCACTTTGGCACTAGAGCGTCACTCTTTGGCACGGGAGAGTCACACTTTGGCACTAGAGCGTCACACTTTGGCACTAGAGCATCACACTTGGGCACTAGAGTTTTGAACTTTGGCAGTAGAGCATCACACTTTGGCACTAGAGCGTCACACTTTGCCACTAGAGCGTCACACTTTGGTAGTAGAGCGTCACACTTTGGCACGACAGCATCACACTTTGGCACTAGGGCTCCATACTTTGGCACTAGAGTGTCACACTTTGGCACTAGAGCATCACATTTTTGCACTACAGCGTCACACTTTGGCACTAGAGCGTCATACGTTGGCACTAGAGCTCCAAACATTGGCATTAGAGCGTCACACTTTAGCACAAGAGCGTCACACTTTGGCACTAAAGCGTCACACGTTTGGCACTAGAGCATCACACGTTTGCACTAGACCTTCACACTTTGGCACTAGAACGTCACACTTTGGCACTATAGCGTCACACTTTGGCACTTGAGCATCACACTTTGGCACTAGAGCTTCATACTTTGGCACTAGAGCGTCATGCTTTGGCACTGGAGCTTCACACTTTGGCACCAGAGCATAACACTTTGACACTAGAGCTTCACACTTTGGCAATAGAGTATCGCACTTTGGAACTAGAGTTTCACATTTTGGCACTAGAGCGTCACACTTTGGTACTAAGGGGTCACACGTTGGTACTAGAGCATCACACTTTGGCATTAGAGATTCACACTTTGGCACTAGAGCGTCACACTTTGGCACTAGAGTGTCACACTTTAACATGAGAGCTTCAAACTTTGGCACTAGAGCGTCAGACTTTGGCACTACATCGTCACACTTTGGCACAAGAGCGTCACATTTTGGCACTAGAGCATCACACATTGGCACTAGAGCTCCACACTTTGGCACTAGAGCGTCACACTTTGGCACTACACCGTCACACTTTGGCACTAGAGCGTCACAGTTTGGCACTAGAGCTCCAAACGTTGGCATTAGAGCATCACACTTTGGCACTAGAGCATCACACTTTGGCACTAGAGCGTCACACGTTCGGCACTAGAGCATCACACTTTGGCACTAGACCTTCACTCTTTGGCACTAGAACGTCACACTTTGGCACTAGATTGTCACACTTTGGCACTAGAGCGTCACACTTTGGCACTAGAGCTTCATATTTTGGTACTAGAGCATGAAACTTTAGCAATAGAGCGTCCCACTTTGGCACTAGAGCGCCAAACTTTGGCACTAGAGCGTCACATTTTGGCACTTGAGCGTCACACTTTGGCAATAGAGCTTTAAACTTTGGTACTAGAGCGTCATACTTTGGCACTAGAGCTTCACACTTTGGCACCAGAGCGTTACACTTTGGCACTAGAGCTTCACACTTTGGTACTAGAGCGTCACACTTTGGAACTAGAGCGTCACACTTTGGCTCTATAGCGTCACTCATTGGAACTAGAGCATCACACTTTAGCACTAGAGCGTCACACTTTGACACAAGAGCTTCACACTTTGGCACTAGAGCTTCGCACTTTGGCACTAGAGCGTCACACTGTGGCACTAGACCTTCACACTTTGGTACTAGAGCGTCACACTTTGGGACTTGAGCGTCACACTTTGGCACTAGAGCCGCACACTTTGGCACTAGAGCCGCACACTTTGGCACTAGAGTTTCAAACTTTGGCACTAGAGCGTCACACTTTGGCACTAGAGCATCACACTCTTGCAATAGAGTGTCGCACTTTGGAACTAGAGCATCACACTTTGGCACTAGAGCGTCACACTTTGGTACTAGAGTGTCACACTTTGGCACTAGAGCGTCACACTTTGGCACTAGAGATTCACACTTTGGCACAAGAGCGTCACACTATGGCACTAGAGTGTAACAATTTGGAACTAGAGTGTCACAATTTGGCACTAAAACTTCAAACTTTGGCACTAGAGTGTTAGACTTTGGCACTACAGCGTCACACTTTGGAACTATGGCATCACACTTTGGCAGTAGAGCATCACACTTTGGCACTAGAGTTTCAAACTTTGGCACTAGAGCCTCACACTTCGGCACTAGAGCGTCACGCTTTGGCACTAGAGTGTCACGCTTTGGCACTAGATTGTCACACTTGGGCACTCGAGCGTTACACTTTGGCATTACAGCGTCACGATTTGGCACTAGAGCGTCACACTTTGGCACTAGCGCTTCACACTTTGGCACTAGAGCGTCACACTGTGGCACTAGACCTTCACACTTTTGCACTGGAGCGTCACACTTGGGTACTAGAGCTTCACACTTTGGCACTAGAGCGTCAGACTTTGGCACACGAGAGTCACACTTTGGCAATAGAGCGTCACACTTTTGTACTAGAGCGTAACACTTGGGCACTAGATTTCGAACTTTGGCACTAGAGCGTCACACTTTGGCACTAGAGCGTCACACTTTGGCACTAGAGCGTCACAGTTTGGCACTAGAGCGTCACACTTTGGCACTAGAGCATCACACTTTGACACTAGAGCTCCACACTTTGGCACTATAGCATCACACTCTGGCACTATTGCATCACACTTTGGCACTAGAGTGTCACACTTTGGAACTAGAGCTCCAAACGTTGGCACTAGAGCGTCACACTTTGGCACTAGAGCTTAACAAATTGGTACTCCAGCGTCACACTTTTGCATTAGACCATCATACTTTGGCAGTAGAGCATCACACTTTGGCACTAGAGTGGCACACTTTGGCACTAGAGCGTCACACTTTGGCACTAGAGCTTCAAACTCTTGCAGTAGAGCGTCAGACTTTCGCACTACAGCGTCACACTTTGGCACTAGAGCATCACTTTGGCACTAGAGCTCCAAACATTGGCATTAGAGCATCACAATTTGGCACTATGTGTGTCACACTTTGGTACTAGAGCGTCACACTTTGGCACAAGAGCCTCACAATTTGGCACTAGACCGTCACACTTTTGCACAAGAGCGTCACACTTTGGCACTCGACCGTCACACTTTGGCACTAGAGCGTCACAATTTGGCACTAGAGCATCACACTTTGGCACTAGAGCGTCATACTTTGGCACTAGCGCTTCACACTCTGGCATTAAAGTGTCACACTTGGGTACTAGAGCGTAACACTTTGGCACTAGAGCGTCACACGTTTGCACTAGAGCGTCACACTTTGGCACTAGAGCGTCACACGTTGAAACTAGAGCCTCACACTTTGGCAATTGAGCATAACACTTTGGCACAAGAGCATCACATTTTGGCACTTGAGCATCATACTTTGGCACTAGAGCTTCACACCTTGGCACTAGAGCGTCATACTTTGGCCCTACAGTTCCACACTTTGGCACTAGAGTGTCACACTTTAACACTAGAGCGTCACACATTGGCACTAGAGCGTCACACTTTGGCAATAGAGCTTCACACTTTGGCACTAGAGCGTCACTCCTTGGAACTAGAGCATCACACTTTGGCACTAGAGCGTCACATTTTGGCACTAGAACGTCTCACTTTGGCAATAGAGTGTCGTACTTTGGAACTAGAGCATCACACGTTGGCACTAGAGCGTCACACTTTGGTACTAGAGCGCCATACTTTGGCACTAGAGCATCACACTTTGGCACTAGAGATTCACACTTTGGCACTAGAGCGTCACACGTTAGCACTGGAGTGTCACACTTTGGCACTAGAGTGCATACTTTGGCACTAGAGCTTCAACCTTTGGCACTAGAGCGTCAGACTTTGGCACTACAGCGTCACACTTTGGCACTAGAGCGTCACACTTTGGCACAAGAGCATCACAATTGGCACTAGAGCTCCAAATGTTGGCATTAGAGCGTCACAGTTTGGCACTAGAGCGTCTTTCTTTGGCACTAGATCGTCACACATTTGGCACTAGAGCATCACACTTTGGCACTAGACCTTAACAATTTGGCCCTAGACCTTCACACTTTGGCACTAGACGGTCACACTTTGGCACTAGATTGTCACACTTTGGCACTAGAGCGTCACACTTTGGCACTAGAGCTTCATACTTTGGTACTAGAGCGTCAAACGTTGGCACTAGAGCGTCCCAGTTTGGTACTAGATCGTCACACTTTGGCACTAGAGCGTCACACTTTGTCACTTGAGCATCACACTTTGGCACTAGAGCTTCACACTTTGGCACTAGAGCGTCACACTTTGGCACCAGAGCATTACACTTTGGCTCTAGAGCTTCACACGTTGGCACTAGAGCGTCAGACTTGAGAACTAGAGAGTCACACTTTGGCACTAGAGCATCACACATTGGCACTAGAGCATCACATGCTGGCACTGGAGTTTCAAAATTTGGCACTAGAGTGTCACACTTTGGCACTAGAGTGTCACACTTTGACACAAGAGCTTCACACTTTGGCACTAGAGCTTCACACTTTGGCACTAGAGCGTCACACTTGGCACTAGAGCATCGCACTTCGGTACTACAGTGACACACTTTGGTACTAGAGAGTCAACCTTTTGGCACAAGAGCATCACACTTTGGGACTAGAGCGTGGCATTTTGGAACTAGAGCATCACACTTTGGCACTAGAGCATCACACTTTGGCACTAAAGTGTAACAATTTGGCACTAGAGCATCACACTCTGGCACTAGCCCTTCACACTTTGGCACTAGAGCGTCACACTGTGGCACAAGACCTTCACAATTTGGTACTGGAGCGTCACACTTTGGCCCTAGAGCTTCACACTTTGGCACTAGAGCGTCACACTTTGGCACAGGAGAGTCACACTTTAGCACTAGAGCCTCACACTTTGGCAATAGAGTGTCACACTTGGGCACTAGAGTTTCGAACTTTGGCACTAGAGTGTCAAACTTTGGCACTAGAGCGTCACACTTTGGCACTAGAGCCTCACACTTTGGCACTAGAGTTTTGAGCTTTGGCACTAGAGTTTCACACTTTGGCACTAGAGCGTCACAATTTTGCAATAGAGTGTTGCAATTTGGAAGTAGAGTGTCACACTTTGGCACTAGAGCGTCACACTTTGGTACTAGAGCGTCATACTTTGGCATTGGAGCGTCACACGTTGGCATTAGAGATTCACACTTTGGCGCAAGAGGGTCACACTTTGTCACTAGAGTGTAACACTTTGGCACTAGAGCGTCACACTTTGGCACTAGAGCTTCAAAAATCGGCACTACAGCGTCAGACTTTGGCACTACAGCATCACACATTGGCACTAGACTGTCACACTTTGGCACTATTGTATCACACTTCGGCACTAGAGTTTCAAACTTTGGCACTAGAGCCTCGCACTTTGGCACTAGAGCGTCACACTTTGGCAATACAGCGTCACACTTTGGCACTATAGCGTCATACTTTGGCACTAGAGCGTCACACGTTGGCACTAGAGCGTCACACTTTGGCACTAGAGCGTCAAACTTTGGCACTAGAGCGTCACACTTTGGCACTAGAGCGTCACACTTTGGCACTATAGCGTCACACTTTTGCAATAGAGCGTCACACTTTGGCACTAGAGCATCACACATTGGCACTAGAGCTTCACTCTTTGGCACTCGAGCGTCACACTTTGGCACAAGAGCATCACATTTTGGCACTTGAGCATCACACTTTGGCACTAGAGCTTCACACCTTGGCACTAGAGCGTCACACTTTGGCACTAGAGTTCCACACTTTGGTTCTAGAGCGTCACACTTTGACACTAGAGCGTCACACATTGGCACTAGAGCGTCACACTTTGGCACTAGAGCGTCCCAGTTTGGCACTAGATCGTCACACTTTGGCACTAGAGCGTCACATTCTGGCACTTGAGCGTCACACTTTGGCACTAGAGCGTCACACTTTGACACTAGAGCGTCACACATTGGCACTAGAGCGTCACACTTTGGCACTAGAGCGTCCCAGTTTGGCACTAGATCGTCACACTTTGGCACTAGAGCGTCACATTCTGGCACTTGAGCGTCACACTTTGGCACTAGAGCGTCACACTTTGACACTAGAGCGTCACACATTGGCACTAGAGCGTCACACTTTGGCACTAGAGCGTCCCAGTTTGGCACTAGATCGTCACACTTTGGGACTAGAGCGTCACATTCTGGCACTTGAGCGTCACACTTTGGCACTAGAGCTTCCCACTTTGGCACTGGAGGGTCATACTTTGGCACTAGAGCTTCACACTTTGGCACTAGAGCGTTACACGTTGGCTCTAGAGCTTCACACGTTGGCACTAGAGCGTCACAATTTACCACTAGAGCGTCACACATTGGCACTAGAGCATCACATATTGGCACTAGAGTTTCAAATTTTGGCACTTGAGCGTCACACTTTGGCACTAGAGCGTCACAATTTACCACTAGAGCGTCACACATTGGCACTAGAGCATCACATATTGGCACTAGAGTTTCAAATTTTGGCACTTGAGCGTCACACTTTGGCACTAGAGTGTCACACTTTGACACAAGAGCTTCACACTTTGGCACTAGAGCTTCACACTTTGGCACTAGAGCGTCACACTTTGGCACTAGAGCATCGCACTTTGGCACTACAGTGTAACACTTTGGTACTAGAGCGTCACCCTTTGGCACAAGAGCGACACACTTTGGGACTAGAACGTCACACTTTGGCACTAGAGCATCACACTTTGGTACTAGAGCATCACACTTTGGCACTAGAGTGTCACACTTTGGCACTAGAGCGTCACACTCTGGCACTAGCGCTTCACACTTTGGCACTAGAGCGTCACCATGTGGCACTAGACCTTCACACTTTGGTACTAGAGCGTCACACTTTGGCACTAGAGCTTCACAGTTTGGCACTAGAGCGTCACACTTTGGCACAAGAGAGTTACACTTTGGCACTAGAGCCTCAAACTTTGGCACTAGAGTGTCAGACTTGGGCACTACAGTTTCGAACTTTGGCACTACAGCATCACACTTTGGCACTAGAGCGTCAAACTTTGGCACTAGAGCCTCACACTTTGGCACTAGAGTTTCGCGTTTTGGCACTAGAGCGTCACACTTTGGCACTAGAGCGTCACACTTTGGCACTTGAGATTCACACTTTGGCGCAAGAGCGTCACACTTTGGCACTAGAGTGTAACACTTTGGCACTAGGGCATCACACTTTGGCACTACAACATCACACGTTGGCACTAGAGAGTCACACTTTAGCACTACAGTATCACACTTTGGCACTAGAGTTTCAAACTTTGGCACTAGAGCCTTGCACTTTGGAACTAGAGCGTCACACTTTGGCACTAGAGCGTCACACTTTGGCACTATAGCGTCACACTTTGGCACTAGAGCGTCGCACTTTGGCACTAGAGCGTCACACTTTGGCACTAGCGCTTCACACTTTGGCACTAGAACGTCACACTGTGGCACTAGACCTTCACAATTTGGCACTAGAGCGTCACACTTGGGCACTAGAGCGTCACACTTTCGCACTAAAGCGTCACACTTTTGCAATAGAGCGTCACACTTTGGCACTAGAGCGTCACACGTTGGCACTAGACCTTCACACTTTGGCACTCAAGCGTCACACTTTGGCACAAGAGCATCACATTTTGGCACTTGAGCATCACACTTTGGCACTAGAGCTTCACACCGTGGCACTAGAGCGTCACACTTTGGCACTAGAGTTCCGCACATTGGAACTGGAGCGTCACACTTTGACTCTAGAGCGTCACACATTGGCACTAGAGCGTCACACTTTGGTTATAGAGCTTCACAATTTGGCACTAGAGCGCCACACTTTGGATATAGAGCGTCAAACTTTGGCACTCTAGTGTCACAATTTGGCACTAGAGCGTCACACTTTGGCACTAGAGTCTCAAATTTTGGCACTAGAGCGTCACATTTGGGCACTAGAGCGTCGCACTTTGGCACTAGAGCGTCACACTCTGGCACTAGCGCTTCACACTTTGGCACTAGAGCGTCACATTTGGGCACTAGAGCGTCGCACTTTGGCACTAGAGCGTCACACTCTGGCACTAGCGCTTCACACTTTGGCACTAGAGCGTCACATTTGGGCACTAGAGCGTCGCACTTTGGCACTAGAGCGTCACACTCTGGCACTAGCGCTTCACACTTTGGCACTAGAGCGTCACATTTGGGCACTAGAGCGTCGCACTTTGGCACTAGAGCGTCACACTCTGGCACTAGCGCTTCACACTTTGGCACTAGAGCGTCACATTTGGGCACTAGAGCGTCGCACTTTGGCACTAGAGCGTCACACTCTGGCACTAGCGCTTCACACTTTGGCACTAGAGCGTCACATTTGGGCACTAGAGCGTCGCACTTTGGCACTAGAGCGTCACACTCTGGCACTAGCGCTTCACACTTTGGCACTAGAGCGTCACATTTGGGCACTAGAGCGTCGCACTTTGGCACTAGAGCGTCACACTCTGGCACTAGCGCTTCACACTTTGGCACTAGAGCGTCACATTTGGGCACTAGAGCGTCGCACTTTGGCACTAGAGCGTCACACTCTGGCACTAGCGCTTCACACTTTGGCACTAGAGCGTCACATTTGGGCACTAGAGCGTCGCACTTTGGCACTAGAGCGTCACACTCTGGCACTAGCGCTTCACACTTTGGCACTAGAGCGTCACATTTGGGCACTAGAGCGTCGCACTTTGGCACTAGAGCGTCACACTCTGGCACTAGCGCTTCACACTTTGGCACTAGAGCGTCACATTTGGGCACTAGAGCGTCGCACTTTGGCACTAGAGCGTCACACTCTGGCACTAGCGCTTCACACTTTGGCACTAGAGCGTCACATTTGGGCACTAGAGCGTCGCACTTTGGCACTAGAGCGTCACACTCTGGCACTAGCGCTTCACACTTTGGCACTAGAGCGTCACATTTGGGCACTAGAGCGTCGCACTTTGGCACTAGAGCGTCACACTCTGGCACTAGCGCTTCACACTTTGGCACTAGAGCGTCACATTTGGGCACTAGAGCGTCGCACTTTGGCACTAGAGCGTCACACTCTGGCACTAGCGCTTCACACTTTGGCACTAGAGCGTCACATTTGGGCACTAGAGCGTCGCACTTTGGCACTAGAGCGTCACACTCTGGCACTAGCGCTTCACACTTTGGCACTAGAGCGTCACATTTGGGCACTAGAGCGTCGCACTTTGGCACTAGAGCGTCACACTTGGGTACTAGAGCGTCACACTTTGGCACTAGAGCGTCACACTTTGGCACTAGAGCTCCAAACGTTGGCATTAGAGCGTCTCACTTTGGCACTAGAGCATCACACTTTGGCACTAAAACGTTACATGTCTGGCACTAGAGCATCACACTTTGGCACTAGACCTTCACACGTTTGCACTAGAACGTCACACTTTGGCACTAAAGCATCACAGTTTGGCACTAGAGCGTCACAATTTGGCACTAGAGCGTCCCACTTTGGCACTAGGGAGTCACACTTTGGTACTAGAGCGTCACACTTGGCACTTGAGCGTCACACTTTGGCACTAGAGCTTCACACTTTGGCTCTAGAGCGTCATACTTTGGAATAAGAGCTTCACACTTTGGCACAAGAGCGTTACACTTTGGCACTAGATCTTCATACTTTGGCACTAGAGCATCACACTTTGGCACTAGAGCGTCACACTTTGGCACTAGAGCTTCACACTTTGGCTCTAGAGCGTCATACTTTGGAATAAGAGCTTCACACTTTGGCACAAGAGCGTTACACTTTGGCACTAGATCTTCACACTTTGGCACTAGAGCATCACACTTTGGCACTAAAGCGTCAGACATTTGCACTAGAACATCACACTTTGGCACTAGAGTTTCGAACTTAGGCAATAGAGCGTCACAGTTTGGAACTAGAGTGTCACATTTTGGCACAAGAGCTTCACACATTGGCATTAGAGCTTCTACTTTGGCACTAGAGCGTCACAATTTGGCACTAGAGCATCACACTTTGGCACTAGAGGTCACACTTTGGTACTAGAGCGTCACCCTTTGGCACAAGAGCGTCACACTTTGGGACTAGAGCTTCACACTTTGGAACAGGACCATCACACTTTGGTACGAGAGCTTCACACTTTGGTACTAGAGCGCCGTACTTTGACACTAGAGCATCACACGTTGGCACTAGAGTTTCGCGTTTTGGCACTAGAGCGGCACACTTTGGCACTAGAGGGTCACACTTTGGCACTAGAGGGTCACACTTTGGCACTAGAGGGTCACACTTTGGCACTAGAGGGTCACACTTTGGCACTAGAGTGCACATTTTGGCAATAGAGCTTCACACTTTGGCACACGAGCGTCATACTTTGGCACTAGAGCTTCACACTTTGGCACTAGAGCGTCACACTTTGGCACTAGAGCATCACACATTGGCACGGGAGCATCACACTTTGGCACTAGAGCTTCACAATTCCGCACTAGGGCATCACACTTTGGCACTAGAGCGTCCCACTTTGGCACTAGAGCGTCACACTGTGGCACGAGAGCTTCACACTGTGGCACTAGAGTGCCACACTTTGGCACTAGAGCTCTGCACCTTGGCACTAGATTGTCACACTTTGGCACTAGAGCATCCCACTTTGGCACTAGAGCGTCACACTTTGGCACTAGAGCATCACACTTTGGCACTAGAGCATCACACTTTGGCACTAATGCTTCACACATTAGCACTAGAGTGTCACACTTTGGTACTATAGCGTCACACTTTAGCACAAGATCATCACACTTTGGCATTAGAGCTTCACACTTCCACACTAGAGGTTCACACTTTGGCACTAGATCATCACACTTTGGCACTAGAGCGGTACACTTTGGCACTAAAGCTTTGCACTTTGGCACTAGAGCATCACACTTTGGCATGAGAGCATCCCACTTGGCACTAGAGTGTCCCACTTTGGCACTAGAGCGTCACACTTTGGCACTATAGCATTACACTTTGGCACTAGAGCTTCACACTTTGGCACTAGAGCGTCACACTGTTGCACTAGACCTTCACACTTTGGCACTAGAGCGTCACACGTTGGCACTAGACCTTCACACTTTGGCACTAGAGCGTCACACGTTGGCACTAGACCTTCACACTTTGGCACTAGAGCGTCACACGTTGGCACTAGACCTTCACACTTTGGCACTAGAGCGTCACACGTTGGCACTAGACCTTCACACTTTGGCACTAGAGCGTCACACGTTGGCACTAGACCTTCACACTTTGGCACTAGAGCGTCACACGTTGGCACTAGACCTTCACACTTTGGCACTAGAGCGTCACACGTTGGCACTAGACCTTCACACTTTGGCACTAGAGCGTCACACGTTGGCACTAGACCTTCACACTTTGGCACTAGAGCGTCACACGTTGGCACTAGACCTTCACACTTTGGCACTAGAGCGTCACACGTTGGCACTAGACCTTCACACTTTGGCACTAGAGCGTCACACGTTGGCACTAGACCTTCACACTTTGGCACTAGAGCGTCACACGTTGGCACTAGACCTTCACACTTTGGCACTAGAGCGTCACACGTTGGCACTAGACCTTCACACTTTGGCACTAGAGCGTCACACGTTGGCACTAGACCTTCACACTTTGGCACTAGAGCGTCACACGTTGGCACTAGACCTTCACACTTTGGCACTAGAGCGTCACACGTTGGCACTAGACCTTCACACTTTGGCACTAGAGCGTCACACGTTGGCACTAGACCTTCACACTTTGGCACTAGAGCGTCACACGTTGGCACTAGACCTTCACACTTTGGCACTAGAGCGTCACACGTTGGCACTAGACCTTCACACTTTGGCACTAGAGCGTCACACGTTGGCACTAGACCTTCACACTTTGGCACTAGAGCGTCACACGTTGGCACTAGACCTTCACACTTTGGCACTAGAGCGTCACACGTTGGCACTAGACCTTCACACTTTGGCACTAGAGCGTCACACGTTGGCACTAGACCTTCACACTTTGGCACTAGAGCGTCACACGTTGGCACTAGACCTTCACACTTTGGCACTAGAGCGTCACACGTTGGCACTAGACCTTCACACTTTGGCACTAGAGCGTCACACGTTGGCACTAGACCTTCACACTTTGGCACTAGAGCGTCACACGTTGGCACTAGACCTTCACACTTTGGCACTAGAGCGTCACACGTTGGCACTAGACCTTCACACTTTGGCACTAGAGCGTCACACGTTGGCACTAGACCTTCACACTTTGGCACTAGAGCGTCACACTTTGGCACTAGAGTATCACACTTTGGCACAAGGGCTCCACACTTTTGCACTAGAGGGTCACACTTTGGCACTAGAGCGTCACATTTTGGAACTACAGCGTCACACTTTTGGCACTAGAGCGTCACACTTTGGCACTAGAGCCCCAAACGTTGGCATTAGAGCGTCACACTTTGGCATTAGAGCGTCACACTTTGGCACTAGAGCATCACACGTTTGGCACTATAGCATCACACATTTGCACTATACCTTCACACTTTGGCACTAGAACGTCACACTTTGGCACTTGAACGTCACACTTTGGCACTGAGCGTCACACTTTGGCACTAGAGCTTCACACTTTGGCACTACAGTGTCATACTTTGGCACTAGAGCTTCATACTTTGGCACCAGAGCGTTACCCTTTGACACTAGATCTTCACACTTTGGCAATAGAGTGTCGCACTTTGGAACTAGAGCGTCACACTTTGGCACTAGAGCGTCACTCTTTGGTACTAGAGAGTCATACTTTGGCACTAGAGCGTCGCACTTTGGCACTAGAGCTTCACACTTTGGCACTAGAGCGTCACACTTTGGCACTAGAACGTCACACTTTGGCACTTGAACGTCACACTTTGGCACTGAGCGTCACACTTTGGCACTAGAGCTTCACACTTTGGCACTACAGTGTCATACTTTGGCACTAGAGCTTCATACTTTGGCACCAGAGCGTTACCCTTTGACACTAGATCTTCACACTTTGGCAATAGAGTGTCGCACTTTGGAACTAGAGCATCAAATTTTTGCACTAGAGCGTCACACTTTGCTACTATAGCATCACACTTTGGTACTAGAGCATCACACTTTGGCACTAGAGATTCACACTTTGGCACTAGAGCGTCAGACTTTGGCACTAGAATGTCACACTTTGGTACTAGAGCATCACACTTTGGTACTAGAGCAATACACTTTGGCACTAGAGATTCACACTTTGGCACTAGAGCGTCACACATTGGCACTAGAGCGACACACTTTGGCACTAGAGCTTCAAACTTTGGCACTAGAGCGTCAGACTTTGGCACTACATTGTCACACTTTGGCACTAGAGTGTCACACTTTGGCACTAGAGCGTCACACTTTGGCACTAGAGCGTCACACTTTGGCAATAGAGCGTTACACTTTGGCACTAGAGCATCACACTTTGGCACTAGAGCTCCACACGTTGGCACTATAGCGTCACACTTTGGCACTAGAGCGTCACACTTTGGCAATAGAGCGTTACACTTTGGCACTAGAGCATCACACTTTGGCACTAGAGCTCCACACGTTGGCACTATAGCGTCACACTTTGGCACTACAGCGTCACAATTTGGCACTAGAGCGTCACACTTTGGAACTAGAGCTCCCAACGTTGGCACTAGAGCATCACACTTTGGCACTAGAGCTTCACACGACGGCACTTGAGTGTCACACTTTTGCATTATACCATCATACTTTGGCACTAGAGCATCACACTTTGGCACTAGAGCTTCACACGTTGGCACCAGAGCGTCACACTTTGGCACTAGAGTTCCACACTCTGGCACTAGAGCATCACACTTTGACACTAGAGTGTCACACTTTGGCACTAGAGCGTCACAATTTGGCACTCGAGCTTCACGCTTTGGCACTAGAGCGTCACTCCTTGGAAGTAGAGCGTCACACTTTGGCACGAGAGTATCACACTTTGGCACTAGAGCGTCACACTTTGGCACTAGAGCATCACACTTTGGCACTAGAGCGTCACATGTTGGCACTAGAGCTTCACACTTTGGCACTTGAGCGTAACACTTTGGCACAAGAGCATCACATTTTGGCACTTGAGTTCCATCCTTTGGCACTAGAGCGTCACAATTTGGCACTAGAGCGTCACACTTTGGCACTAGAGCGTCACACTTTGGCAATAGAGCTTCACAGTTTGGCACTAGAGTGTCACTCCTTGGAACTAGAGCATCACACTTTGGCACTCCAGTGCCACAATTTGGCACTAGAGCGTCACACTTTGGCACTAGAGTCTCAAATTGTCGCATTATAGCGTCACATTTTGGCACTAGAGCGTCACACTTTGGCAATAGAGTGTCACACTTTGGAACTAGAGCGTTACACGTTGGCACTAGAGCGTCACACTTTGGTACTAGAGATTCACACTTTGGCACTAGAGCGTCACACTTTGGCAATAGAGTGTCACACTTTGGAACTAGAGCGTTACACGTTGGCACTAGAGCGTCACACTTTGGTACTAGAGATTCACACTTTGGCACTAAAGCGTCACACGTTTGCACTAGAGTTTCACACTTTGGCACTAGAGTGCACACTTTGGCACTAGAGCTTCAACCTTTGGCACTAGAGCGTCAGACTTTGGCACTACAGCGTCACACTTTTGCACTAGAGGTCACACTTTGGCACTAGAGCGTCACACTTTGGCACTAGAGCTCAAAATGTTGGCATTAGAGCGTCACAATTTGGCACTAGAGCGTCAGACTTTGGCACTACAGCGTCACACTTTTGCACTAGAGGTCACACTTTGGCACTAGAGCGTCACACTTTGGCACTAGAGCTCAAAATGTTGGCATTAGAGCGTCACAATTTGGTACTAGAGCGTCTTTCTTTGGCACTAGAGCGTCACACCTTTGGCACTAGAGCATCACACTTTGGCACTAGTCCTTCACAATTTGGCACTAGACCTTCACACTTTGGCACTAGACCGTCACACTTTGGCACTAGAGCGTCACACCTTTGGCACTAGAGCATCACACTTTGGCACTAGTCCTTCACAATTTGGCACTAGACCTTCACACTTTGGCACTAGACCGTCACACTTTGGCACTAGATCGTCACACTTTGGTACTAGAGCGTCAAACTTTGGCACTAGAGCGTCCCAGTTTGGCACTAGATCGTCACACTTTGGCACTAGAGCGTCACACGTTGGCACTTGAGCGTCACACTTTGGCACAAGAGCTTCACACTTTGGCGCTAGAGCGTCCTATTTTGGCACTAGAGCTTCACACTTTGGTACCAGAGCGTTACACTTTGGCTCTAGAGCTTCACATGTTGGCACTAGAGCATCACACTTGAGAACTAGAGCGTCATACTTTGGCACTAGAGCGTCACACATTGGCACTAGAGCATCACATGTTGGCACTAGAGTTTCAAACATTGGCACTAGAGCGTCATACTTTGGCACTAGAGCGTCACACTTCGACACAAGAGCTTCACAATTTGGTACCAGAGCTTCCCACTTTGGCACTAGAGCGTCACACTTTGGCACTAGAGCATCGCACTTTGGCACTACAGTGTCACACTTTGGTACTAGAGCGTCACCCTTTGGCACAAGGGCGACACACTTTGGGACTAGAGCGTCACACTTTGGCACTAGAGCATCACACTTTGGCACTAGAGCATCACACTTTGGCACTCGAGTGTCACACTTTGGCACTAGAGAGTCACACTCTGGCACTAGCGCTTCACTTTTTGGCACTAGAGCGTCACTCCTTGGAAGTAGAGCGTCACACTTCGGTACTAGAGCGTCACCCTTTGGCACAAGGGCGACACACTTTGGCACTAGGGCGTCACACTTTGGCATTAGAGCGTCACACTTTGGCACTAGAGCGTCACACTTTGGTACTAGAGCGTCACACTTTGGCACTGGAGCGTCACACTTTGGCACTTGAGATTCACACTTTGGCGCAAGAGCGTCACACTTTGGCACTGGAGTGTAACACTTTGGTACTAGAGCGTCACACTTTGGCACTACAACATCACACTTTGGCACTAGAGCGTCACACTTTGGCACTAGAGTATCACACTTTGGCACTAGAGTTTCAAACTTTGGCACTAGAGCCTCGCACATTGACACTAGAGTGTCACAATTTGGCACTAGAGCGTCACGCTTTGGCGCTATAGCGTCACACTTTGGCACTAGAGCGTCACACTTTGGTACTAGAGCGTCACACTTTGGCAATAGAGCTTCACAATTTGGCACTAAAGCGCCACACTTTGGAACTAGAGCGTCACACTTTGGCACTCTAGTGTCACAATTTGGCACTAGAGTGTCACACTTTGGCACTAGAGTCTCACATTTTGGCACTAGAGCGTCACATTTTGGCACTAGAGCGTCACACTTTGGCAATAGAGTGTTGCACTTTGGAACTAGAGCGTCACACTTTGGCACTAGAGCGTCACATTTTGGCACTAGAGCGTCACACTTTGGCAATAGAGTGTTGCACTTTGGAACTAGAGCGTCACACTTTGGCACTAGAGCGTCACACTTTGGTACTAGAGCGCCATACTTTGACACTAGAGCATCACACTTTCGCACTAGAGATTCACACTTTGGCACTAGAGCGTCACACGTTGGCACTAGAGTGTCACACTTTGGCACTAAAGTGCACACTCTGGCAATAGAGCTTCAAACGTTGCACTAGAGCGTCAGACTTTGGCACTACAGAGTCACACTTTGGCAATAGAGCGTCATACTTTGGCACTAGAGCATCACACGTTGGCACTAGAGCTCCACACTTTGGCACTAGAGCGTCACACTTTGGCACTACAGTGTCACACTTTGGCACTAGAGCGTCACACTTTGGTACTAGAGCTCCAAACGTTGGCATTAGAGCATCACACTTTGGCACTAGAGCATCTCACTTTGGCACTAAAACGTCACATGTTTGGCACTAGAGCATCACACTTTGGCACTAGACCTTCACACGTTTGCACTAGAACATCACACTTTGGGACTAAATCATCACAGTTTGGCACAAGAGCGTCACACTTTGGCACTAGAGCTTCCCACTTTGGCACTAGGGAGTCACACTTTGGCACTAGAGCGTCACACTTTGGCACTAGAACATCACACTTTGGGACTAAATCATCACAGTTTGGCACAAGAGCGTCACACTTTGGCACTAGAGCTTCCCACTTTGGCACTAGGGAGTCACACTTTGGCACTAGAGCGTCACACTTTGGCACTTGAGCATCACACTTTGGCACTAGAGCTTCACACTTTGGCACTAGAGCGTCATACTTTGGAATTAGAGGTTCACACTTTGGCACCAGAGCGTTACACTTTGGCACTAGAGCTTCACACTTTGGCACTAGAGCGTCACACTTTGGCACTAGAGCATCACACTTTGGCACTAGAGCTTCACACTTTGGCACTAGAGCGTCATACTTTGGAATTAGAGGTTCACACTTTGGCACCAGAGCGTTACACTTTGGCACTAGAGCTTCACACTTTGGCACTAGAGCGTCACACTTTGGCACTAGAGCATCAGACATTTGCACTAGAATCTCACACTTTGGCACTAGAGCTTCACACTTTGGCACTAGAGCGTCACACTTTGGCACTAGAGCATCAGACATTTGCACTAGAATCTCACACTTTGGCACTAGAGTTTCGAACGTAGGCAATAGAGCGTCACACTTTGGCACTAGAGCGTCACACTTTGGCACAAGAGCTTCACACGTTGGCATTAGGGCTTCTACTTTGGCACTAGAGCGTCATAATTTGGCACTAGAGCATCACCATTTGGCACAAGAGCGTCACACTTTGGGACTAGAGCTTCACACTTTGGAACAGGACCATCACACTTTGGTACGAGAGCTTCACACGTTGGTAATAGAGCTTTACACTTTGGCACACGAGCGTCACACTTTGGCACTATAGCTTCACACTTTGGCACTATAGCGTCACACTTTGGTAATATAGCGTCACACTTCCGCACTAGAGCATCACACTGTGGCACGAGAGCTTCACACTGTGGCACTAGAGTGTCACACTTTGGCACTATAGCGTCACACTTTGGTAATATAGCGTCACACTTCCGCACTAGAGCATCACACTGTGGCACGAGAGCTTCACACTGTGGCACTAGAGTGTCACACTTTGGCACTAGAGCTCTGCACCTTGGCACTAGATTGTCACACTTTGGTACTAGAGCATCCCACTTTGGCACTAGAGCGTCACACTTTGGCACTAGAGCATCACACTTTGGCACTAGTGTTTCACACTTTAGCACTAGAGCGTCACACTTTGGTACTATAGCGTCACACTTTAGCACAAGATCATCACACTTTGGCATTAGAGCTTCACACTTCCACACTAGAGGTTCACACTTTGGCACTAGAGCATCACACTTTGGCACTAGAGCGGTACACTTTGGCACTAGAGCTTTGCACTTTGGCACTAGAGCATCACACTTTGGCACGAGAGCATCCCACTTGGCACTAGAGTGTCCCACTTTGGCACTAGAGCGTCACATTTTGGCACTAGAGCTTCACACTTTGGCACTAGAGCGTCACACTGAGGCACTAGACCTTCACAGTTTGGCACTAGGGTGTCACACTTTAGTACTAGAGCTTCACACTTTGGCACTAGAGCGTCACAGTTTGGCACTAAAGAGTCACACTTTGGCACTAGAGTGTCACACTATGGCACTGGAGCGTCACACTTGGGCACTAGAGCTTCAAACTTTGGCACTAGAGCGTCACACTTTGGCACTAGAGCATCACAATTTGGCACTAGAGTGTCACAGATTGGCACTAGAGCGTCACACGTTGGCACTAGACCTTCACACTTTGGCACTAGATCGTCACACTTTGGTACTAGAGCGTTACACTTTTGGAACTAGAGCGTCACATGTTGGCACTAGATCTTCAGACTTTGGTACTAGAGCGTCACACTTTGGCACTAGAGCTTTACACTTTGAAACTAGAGCGTCCCACTTTGGCACTAGAGCTTCACACTTTGGTATTAGAGCGTCACACTTTATAACTAGAACGTCACACTTTGGCACTAGAGCTTCACACTTCGGCACTAGAGTTTTGAACTTTGGCTTTAGAGCGTCACACTTTGGCACTAGAGCTTCACACTTTGGTATTAGAGCGTCACACTTTATAACTAGAACGTCACACTTTGGCACTAGAGCTTCACACTTCGGCACTAGAGTTTTGAACTTTGGCACTAGAGCGTCACACTTTGGTACTAGAGCGTCACACTTTGGCAATAGAGTGTCAAACTTTGGAACTAGAGCGTCACACTTTGGCACTAGAGCGTCACACTTTGGTACAAGAGCGTCACACTTTGGCACTAGAGCGTCACACTTTGGTACTAGAGCGTCACACTTTGGCAATAGAGTGTCAAACTTTGGAACTAGAGCGTCACACTTTGGCACTAGAGCGTCACACTTTGGTACAAGAGCGTCACACTTTGGCACTAGAGCGTCACATTTGGCACTAGAGATTCACACTTTAGCACTAGAGCTTCACGCTTTGTCAATAGAGCATCACACGTCGAAAGGGGAGAGTCACAGTTTGGCACTAGAGCATCACACTTTGGCACTAGAGCGTCACACGTTGGCACTAGAGCGTCACACTTTGGCACTAGAGCATCACACTTTCGCACTAGAGATTCACACTTTAGCACTAGAGCTTCACGCTTTGTCAATAGAGCATCACACGTCGAAAGGGGAGAGTCACAGTTTGGCACTAGAGCATCACACTTTGGCACTAGAGCGTCACACATGGGCACTATAGTTTTGAACTTTGGCACTAGAGCGTCACACTTTGGCACTAGAGCGTCACACTTTGCCACTAGAGCGTCACACTTTGGCACTAGAGCGTCACACTTTGGCACTAGAGCGTCACACTTTGGCACTAGAGCATCACACTTTGGCACTAGGGCTCCACACTTTGGCACTAGAGGGTCACACTTTGGCACTAGAGCGTCACATTTTGGCACTACAGCGTCACACTTTGGCACTAGAGCGTCACACTTTGGCACTAGAGCCCCAAACGTTGGCATTAGAGCGTCACACTTTGGCATTAGAGCGTCACACTTTGGCACTAGAGCATCACACGTTCGGCACTATAGCATCACACTTTTGCACTAGACCTTCACACTTTGGCACTAGAACGTCACAATTTGGCACTTGAGCGTCACACTTTGGCACTGAGCGTCACACTTTGGCACTAGAGCTTCACACTTTGGCACTACAGTGTCATACTTTGGCACTAGAGCTTCACAATTTGGCACCAGAGCGTTACCCTTTGGCACTAGATCTTCACAATTTGGCAATAGAGTGTCGCACTTTGGAAATAGAGCGTCACATTTTTGCACTAGAGCG
>SZWC01004061.1:101825-118665 GCA_023375785.1 Penium margaritaceum
CACTCAGAACCACTACCTCAAGAAGGCTAACCGGCGATGCCTTGACTCCGGAGCCGAGGAGCATACCCAGGTCGAGAAGGTCGGGTTCATCAACTACACCAAGTCCAGCAAGTCCATGGTGGTCGCGAACGACAAGGTCGAGCCGGCGGCTGGCCAAGGAGACGTGGATGTGGAGGTGGTGGTTGGTGGGAAGCGGGTGCAGCGCGTGATCAAGAACGTGCAGCACGTACCTGGCTTGGCTGACATCCTAAGTGTCAGCCGCCTGACTGACAAGGGGTACGAGGTGCTCTTCAGCAGAAGAGGGGCAGTCGTGCGGAAGGACGGTGGCGGCGCGACCATGCTGGAGGCTAAGCGCGAGGGAGGCCTCTACATTGTGGAGACCAAAGTGATCCCCTCAGCGACAGATTCAGCAGATTCGCAGGAACGCACCGTCAACCTGGCCAAAGGAGGGGGAGCTGATCTGGAGCTCTGGCACCGACGACTGGGGCATTCCTCACCCGCAGCCGTGAAGGAGATGGCGAAGCGCGAGCTGGTACGCGGCCTCGTCATCGACGATGCGGAAGAGGCGACAGATGCAGCAGTGCACAAAAAGTGCGAGCCTTGCATTTTGGGCAAGGCGCGGCGTAAACCGTTCAAGGAGAACGAGAATCGCGCCTCGGACCTGCTAGAGGTCGTGCACAGCGACGTGTGCGGACCATTCAAGATGGCGTCAAAGAGCGGCGTGCGTTACTTCGTCACCTTCATTGATGACTACAGCAGAAAACTCTTCGTGTACTTCATGAAGCGGAAAGGCAAGGTCCTGGACCGGCTGAAGGAGTATGTCGCCCCGGTGGAGAGGCAGACTGGCCGGAAGGTCAGAGCACTACGTAGCGACAACGGCGGAGAGTATGTGGGCTGTAGCGGGTGGATGAAGCAGCAGGGCATAAAATGGCAACAAACTACGCCGTATTCGCCTCAGTCAAATGGCGTGGCGGAGCGGGCAAACCAGACGCTGCTGAACATGGTACGGACCATGTTGGTGGATGCGGAATTGCCGAGGAGCTTCTAGGCGGAAGCTGTGCGTACGGTGAGCTACACCATCAACCTCACTCCTACAGCAGTGCTCAAGGGGAGGAGCGGCTGGAAGACGCCGCAGGAGGTTTGGAGCGGGCGCAAGCCAAGTGTGGCACACCTGAAAGTGTTCGGGTGCAAGGCGCATGCGATGGTGCAGGCTGCGCAGAGGCGCGACAAGAAGCTGGAGCCGCGGGCAAATTCGTATCTCTTCCTTGGCTATGAGAGCGCGCATAAGGCGTGCAGGCTCTACGACATGCGCAAGGGGGAGATAATCCGCAGCCAAGACGTTAAGTTTGATGAGCAGCAGAGTTATGTCAACAGCAACGAAGTGGGCGTGGTGGACTCCCCAAAGACGGGGGAGTGGTTCCAGCCCCTTGACTACGAGAAGGAGCCGGCGGACGCCGAAGTTGAGGATGCGGCATCAGAGTGTGACGGTGCACCAGCGGTGGCAGCCGAAGCGGAGGACTCTGGTGAAGATCAAGCTGATGAGGAGATCCACCGGAAGGATCCGGCGGATGAGGCACCAAGGGTGCCAAGGTGCGCACTCCCGGCAGGGTGTGCAACGGGCGTTGGTGGAAAATCCACTAGACGCGCCGTCCGTCCGGGCGATGTTTTGCCAGAACGGGAGAGATCCTCGGGGAGCCGTCTGGTAGATGATTCACCGGAGCGTGCCGAGTCGGAGGGATCGCAGCAGAGCGACGATGCGCCACCAAAACTACCGCGCCGCAGCGGGAGGCAGCAAAAAGCGGGGAAGCGCTTCGACGCAAGCACCGGTCGATGGATTGGTACGACGCGGTGCATGCTGGCTGCATCAACGGAGCCGACTACCGTGCAAGAGGCGCTTGCACGTCCATCACGGAAAATGAAACGTGGGAGCTGGTTGACAGGCCGAAAGATGCCAAGGTCATCGGCTCAAAGTGGGTCTCAAGACCAAGTTCACAAAGGAAGGTGTGGTTGACAAGTACAAGGCGCGGCTGGTGGCGAAAGGTTACGCACAGCGTAAAGGGGAGCACTACGATGAGACGTTTGCTCCTGTCGCCAAGTTCACAAGCATCCGGGCGATCCTTGCGGTGGCGGCCGCGAAGGGCATGGAGCTCCACCAAATGGACGTAAAGACGGCCTTCCTCAACGGCATCATAGACAAAGAGATCTACATGGAGGTGCCGGAGGGGGTGGAGGCGCCGGAGGGCAAGGTGTGTAAGCTACGGAAGTCCTTGTATGGGCTAAAACAATCGCCCAGATGCTGGTACCAACAAATGGACAGCTTCATGGCACAACTCGGCTTCAAGCGCTGTGAGGCGGATCACAGCGTGTACGTGCGGCGCGACAAACAGCTCCATCAGATTTTCGCACTCTACGTGGACGACCTGATTTTATGCTCGACGGATCTGCCAAGCCTACAGCAGCTGAAAGAGCAGCTGAGCAGCAGATTCTAGATGTCGGACATGGGGGAGTTGGAGTACTACCTCGGGGTGAGCATTACGCGGAACCGGAGGGCGCGCACGCTTGAGCTGGGACAGGCCAAATACGTGGCCAAGGTGCTGAAGCGGTACGGCATGGAGGACTACAAACCGGTTGGCAGTCCGGTCTCCACGACCTGTGAACTGAGTGCGGCAATGGCGCCGCAGACAAAAGAAGAGTGGGAGGATATGGCAGGGGTGCCCTACCAATCGGCGGTGGGCAGCCTCATGTACGCCATGGTGGCGACTCGACCAGACCTGGCCTACGGGGTGGGCCAAGTGAGCAGGTACGTGGCCGATCCAGGGCCACTACACTGGCAGGCGGTCAAGTGCATCCTCCACTACCTGCAAGCGTCGCGGCATGCGTGCTTCAGGTTCGGCGGCAAGGGGCGGGCGGACCCCTTACGTCTGGTCTGCTACACGGACGCAAACTACGCTGGCGATGTGGACAAGCGGAAGTCCACATCTGGCTACGTGTTCTTCCTCGCTGGTGCAGCGGTCTCGTGGTGCAGCAGAAAGCAAGACTGCGTCGCCACCTCCACAGTGGAAGCAGAGTACATCGCGCTGGCCGAGGAGGTCAAGGAGGCGGTGTGGCTCCGCAGGTTGCTGGGGGAGCTGGGCGTGCAGCAGCAGGAGCCTACGGTGGTGCAAGAGGACAACACCAGCTCAATCTTGCTGACCAACAACCCGACGCAGCACAGGAGGACAAAGCACATTGACATGCGTTATCATTATGCACGGGACATGGTTGAAAAGGGGCAGGTGGTGCTGCAACACTGCAGCACGCACAACATGCTTGCGGATTGCTTGACCAAAGCGCAACCTGTGGACCGGCACGCATTGAGCGTGGCCGGACTTGGGATGACCAGCTATGATGGGCTGGAGGGTGCAGCGGAAGATGAGCGAGAGCAGGCAGGAGCAGCGGGCATGGCAGGTGCAAGGGGGAGAATGTTGAAGATTTGCCNGAGGATTGCTCGGATCCTAAAATGCAGGATTGCCCCTGAAAGTTGACGAGTTGCGAAATCCGGTGGAAGTTGTTTCACCGGAATCGGACTAGTATCGAAGGAGATATGGGCTTCCAAAGTTGGGATGTGCGCGGCAGTTCTGGGAGCCGGCCGCGGTTCGACTTCCGGTGAATAATCGACCGGAACGAGTAACAAAATGCCATCTGAAGATTTTGCTCCGGAAGGTCTGCCGAGGCGTCCGATGGATGATCCACCGGATTTCAGGAGTGCAGTTTGTTACTGAGGGACTTAGCCAAAAACCTGGCCCGGAGTCCGAAACTCAGTAGTACAGTTTGTTACTTGAGGACTTGGTCNAAATTCCGTCTGGAGGTCCGCTAACAGGTTTCGACCCACATCAATCCCCATAACCAAACTCGATGATTACCTCATCGAAACAAACCCCAAAGGCGCAAGGGGCGCCGCAACTATGCGTAGGGACATCTGCGCCTCCGGAATGGCGTTTTGATGGGTCCTTGATGTGTGAGGACGCCTCGGCGGGCGACGTGGTGCACGCCGCCGACTGAGCGGCTGATTTGGGGTGCTCGCTTCGGATGACGCAGCGGGAGCTACGGTGATCCGAATTGCGCACGGTTTGGTGCGTTGGAGAGCTCATGACTAGCCCTACAAATGTTTAGATCATGTCCATGTTCAAAAACTAATGCAAAATTGCGTTCTTAACTTTGCAAAAGTGACTGTCTGACATTTGTCTTCAACTGCCACAAACATAGCGTGAGGCAACCAGAAAGCTCACGCTTAGACTCAGAACCCGCACAAGTAGCCGTGAACGCAGGAGACCAGTCAGGACATGTTGGAACTGCCCCCACCCGGGGGCCGGTTTCTGACAACACTGTGGCACTAGACCTTCCCACTTTGGTACTAGAGCATCACACTTTGGCACTTGAGAGTCATACTTTGGCACTAGAACCTCACACTTTGGCACTAGAGTTTCGAACTTTGGCACTAGAGCCTCACACTTTGGCACTAGAGTGTCACACTCTTGCAATAGAGTGTCGCACTTTGGAACTAGATCGTCACACTTTGGCACTAGAGCGTCACACTTTGGTACTAGAGCGTCACAGTTTGGCACTAGAGCGTCACACTTTGGCACTAGACATTCACACTTTGGCACAAGAGCGTCACACTTTGGCACTAGAGTGTAAGAATTTGGCACTAGAGCGTCACACTTTGGTACTAGAGCGTCACACTTTGGCACTAGACATTCACACTTTGGCACAAGAGCGTCACACTTTGGCACTAGAGTGTAAGAATTTGGCACTAGAGCGTCACACTTTGGTACTAGAGCTTCATACTTTGGCACTAGAGCGTCAGACTTTGGCACTAGATCGTCACACTTTGGAACTAGAGCGTCACACTTTGGCACTATAGCATTACACTTTGGCACTAGAGTTTCAACCTTTGGCACTAGATCCTCACACTTAGGCACTAGAGCGTCACACTTTGGCACTAGAGCGTCACACTTTGGCACTAGAGCATCACACTTTGGCACTAGAGCGTCAGAATTTGGCATTATAGGGTCGCAATTTGGCACTAGAGCGTCATATTTTGGCACTAGCGCTTCACACTTTGGCACTAGATCGTCACACTGTGGCACTAGACCTTCACACTTTGGCACCAGAGCGTTACACTTTGGAGCTAGAGCGTTACACTTTGGCACTTGAGCGTCACACTTTGGCACTAGATCGTCACACTGTGGCACTAGACCTTCACACTTTGGCACCAGAGCGTTACACTTTGGAGCTAGAGCGTTACACTTTGGCACTTGAGCGTCACATGTTTGGCACTAGAGCATCACACTTTGGCATTAGACCTTCACACTTTGGCACTAGAATGTCATACTTTGGCACTAGATTGTCACACTTTGGCACTAGAGCGTCACACTTTGGGACTAGAGCTTCACACTTTGGCACTAGAATGTCATACTTTGGCACTAGATTGTCACACTTTGGCACTAGAGCGTCACACTTTGGGACTAGAGCTTCATATTTTGGTACTAGAGCGTCACACTTTAGGACTAGAGCGTCCCACTTTGGAACTAGGGCGTCACACTTTGGCACTAGAGCGTCACAACTTGGCACTTGAGCGTCACACTTTGGAACTAGAACTTCAAACTTTGGCACTAGAGCGTCATACTTTGGCACTAGAGCTTCACACTTTGGCACCAGAGCATTACACTTTAGCACTAGAGCTTCACACTTTGGCACTAGAGCGTCACACCTCGGAACTAGAGCGTCACACTTTGGCACTACAGCGTCACACAGTGGCACTAGAGCATCACATGGTAGCACTAGAGTTTAGAACTTTGGCACTAGATGATCACACTTTGGCACTAGAGCGTCACACTTTGACACAAGAGCTTCACACTTTGGCACTAGCGCTTCACACTCTAGCACTAGAGCATCACACTCTGGCACTAGAGCATCACACTTTGGCACTAGAGCGTCACGCTTGGGCACTAGAGCGTCACCCTTTGGCACAAGAGCGTCAGACGTTGGGACTAGAGCGTCACACACTGGCCCCAGAGCGTTACATTTTGGCACTAGAGCATCACACTTTGGCGCTAGAGCACCACACTTTGGCACTAGAGCGTCATACTTTGGCACTGCCGCTTCACACTTTGGCACTTGAGCGTCACACTTTGGCACTATAACCTCACACTTTGGCACTAGAGTTTCAAACTTTGGCACTAGAGCGTCATACTTTGGCACTGCCGCTTCACACTTTGGCACTTGAGCGTCACACTTTGGCACTATAACCTCACACTTTGGCACTAGAGTTTCAAACTTTGGCACTAGAGCATCACACTTTGGCACTAGAGCGTCACACTCTTGCAATAGAGTGTCACACTTTGGAACTAGAGCGTCACACCTTGGCACTAGAGCGTCACACTTTGGTAATATAGTGTCACACTTTGGCACTAGAGCGTCACATTTTGGCACTAGACATTCACACTTTGGCACAAGAGCGTCGCACTTTGGCACTAGAGTGTAACAATTTGGCACTAGAGCGTCACACGTTGGCACTAGAGCTTCAAACTTCGGCACTAGAGCGTCACACTTTGGCACTAGAGCGTCACACTTTGGCAGAAGAGCGTCAGACTTTAGCATTAGAGCGTCACAAATTGGCACTAAAGCGTCACACTTTGGCACTAGCGCTTCACACTTTGGCACTAGACCGTCACACTGTGGCACTAGACGTTCAAATTTGGCACCAGAGCGTTATACTTTGGAGCTAGAGCGTCAGACTTTGGCACTTGAGCATCACACTTTGGCACTAGAGCCTCACACTTTGGCACTACATCTTCGAACTTTGGCACTAGAGCGTCTCACTTTGGCACTAGAGCGTCACACTCTTGCAATAGAGTGTCACACTTTGGAGCTAGAGCATCACACTTTGGCACTATAGCGTCACACTTTGGCACTAGAGCGTCTCACTTTGGCACTAGAGCGTCACACTCTTGCAATAGAGTGTCACACTTTGGAGCTAGAGCATCACACTTTGGCACTATAGCGTCACACTTTGGTACTAGAGCATCACACTTTGGCACTAGAGCGTCACACTTTGGCACTAGAGATTCACACTTTGGCACAAGAGCGTCACACTTTGGCACTAGAGTGTAACAATTTGGCACTAGAGCGCCACACTTTGGCACTAGAACTTCAAACGTTGGCACTAGAGTGCCAGACCTTGGCACTACAGCGTCACACTTTGGAACCAGAGCGTCACACTTTGGCACTAGAGCATCACACTTTGGCACTAAAGTTTCAAACTTTGGCACTAGAGCCTCACACTTCGGCACTAGAGTGTCACACTTTGGCACTAGAGCGTCACACTTTGGCACTAGCACATCACACTTTGGTACTAGAGCATCACACTGTGGCACTAGACCTTCACACTTTGGCACTGGAGCGCCACACTTGGGTACTAGAGCTTCACAGTTTGGCACTAGAGCGTCACACTTTGGCACAAGAGAGGCACACTTTGGCAATAGAGCGTCACAATTTGGCACTCGAGCTGCACGCTTTGGCACTAGAGCGTCACTCCTTAGAAGTAGAGCGTCACACTTTGGCACGAGAGTGTCACACTTTGGCACTAGAGCACCACACTTTGGCACTAGAGTTTCAAACTTTGGCACTAGAGCGTCAGTGTGCCACTAGAGCGTCACACTTTGGCAATAGAGTGTCACACTTTGGAACTAGAGCGTCACACTTTGGCACTAGAGCGTCACATATTTGTACTAGAGCGTCATACTTTGGCACTAGAGCATCACGTGTTGGCACTAGAGATTCACACTTTGGCACAAGAGCGTCACACTTTGGCACTAGAGTGTCACACTTTGGCACTAGAGCGTCACACTTTGGCACTACAACATTACACTTTGGCACTAGAGCGTCACACTTTGGCACTACAACATTACACTTTGGCACTAGAGCGTCACACTTTGGCACTACAACATTACACTTTGGCACTAGAGCGTCACACTTTGGCACTACAACATTACACTTTGGCACTAGAGCGTCACACTTTGGCACTACAACATTACACTTTGGCACTAGAGCGTCACACTTTGGCACTACAACATTACACTTTGGCACTAGAGCGTCACACTTTGGCACTACAACATTACACTTTGGCACTAGAGCGTCACACTTTGGCACTACAACATTACACTTTGGCACTAGAGCGTCACACTTTGGCACTACAACATTACACTTTGGCACTAGAGCGTCACACTTTGGCACTACAACATTACACTTTGGCACTAGAGCGTCACACTTTGGCACTACAACATTACACTTTGGCACTAGAGCGTCACACTTTGGCACTACAACATTACACTTTGGCACTAGAGCGTCACACTTTGGCACTACAACATTACACTTTGGCACTAGAGCGTCACACTTTGGCACTACAACATTACACTTTGGCACTAGAGCGTCACACTTTGGCACTACAACATTACACTTTGGCACTAGAGCGTCACACTTTGGCACTAGAGTGTCACACTTGGGCACTATAGTTTTGAACTTTGGCACTAGAGCGTCACACTTTGGAACTAGAGCCTCGTACTTTGGCACTAGAGCCTCACACTTTGGCACTAGAGTTTCGAGCTTGGGCACTAGAGCGTCACACTTTGGCACTAGAGCGTCACACTTTCGTAATAGAGTGTTGCAGTTTGGAACTAGAGCGTCACACTTTGGCACTAGAGCGTCACACTTTGGTACTAGAGCGTCACACTTTGGCACTGGAGCGTCACACTTTGGCACTTGAGATTCACACTTTGGCGCAAGAGAGTCACACTTTGGCACTAGAGTGTAACACTTTGGCACTAGAGCGTCACACTTTGGCACTACAACATTACACTTTGGCACTAGAGCGTCACACTTTGGCACTAGAGTATCACACTTTGGCACAAGAGTTTCAAACATTGGCACTAGAGCCTCGTACTTTGACACTAGAGCGTCACACTTTGGCATTAGAGCGTCATAGTTTGGCACTATAGCGTCATACTTTGGCAGTGGAGCGTCACACTTTGGTACTAGAGCGTCACACTTTGGTACTAGAGCATCACACTTTGATACTAGCGCTTCATACTTCGGCACTAGAACATCACACTGTGGCACTAGACCTTCACACTTTGGCACTAGAGCGTCACACTTGGGCACTAGAGCTTCACACTTTGGCACTAAAGCGTCACAATTTTGCAATAGAGCGTCACACTTTGGCACTAGAGCGTCACACGTTGGCACTAGACCTTCACACTTTGGCACTCGAGCGTCACACGTTTGCACAAGAGCATCACATTTTGGCACTTGAGCATTACACTTTGGCACTAGAGCTTGACACCTTGGCACTAGAGCGTCACACTTTGGCACTAGAGTTCCACAGTTTTGCACTAGAGCGTCACACGTTGATACTAGAGTGTCACACATTGGCACTAGAGTGTCACACTTTGGCAATAGAGCTTCACAATTTTGCACTAGAGCTCCACACTTTGGAACTAGAGCGTCACACTTTGGCACTCTAGTGTCACAATTTGGCATTAGAGCGTCACACATTGGCACTACAGCCTCGAATTTCGGCACTAGAGCGTCACATTTTGGCACTAGAGTGTCACACTTTGGCAATAGAGTGTTGCACTTTGGAACTAGAGCGTCACACTTTGGCACTAGAGCGTCACACTTTGGTACTAGAGCGCCGTACTTTGACACTAGAGCATCACACTTTCGCAGTAGAGATTCACACTTTGGCACTGTAGCGTCACACGTTGGCACTAGAGTGTCACACTTTGGAACTAGGGTGCACACTTTGGCAATACAGCTTCAACCTCTACACTAGAGCGTCAGACTTTGGCACTAGAGCGTCACAGTTTGGCACTAGAGCATCAGACTTTGGCTCTAGAGCTCCACACTTTGGCCCTAGAGCGTCACAGTTTGGCACTACAGCGTCACACTTTGGCACTAGAGCGTCACAGTTTGGCACTAGAGCATCAGACTTTGGCTCTAGAGCTCCACACTTTGGCCCTAGAGCGTCACAGTTTGGCACTACAGCGTCACACTTTGGCACTAGAGCGTCACACTTTGGCACTAGAGCTCCAAACGTTGGCATTAGAGCGTCACTCTTTGGCACTAGAGCATCAAACTTTGGCACCAAAGCATCAGATGTTTGGCACTAGAGCATCATACTTTGGCACTAGACCTTCACACTTTTGCACTAGAATGTCACACTTTGGCACTAAATCATCACAGTTTGGCACTAGAGCGTCACACCTTGGCACTAGAGCGTCCCCCTTTGGCACTAGGGAGTCACACTTTGGCACTAGAGCGTCATACTTTGGCACTAGAGCTTCACACTTTGGCACCAGAGCGTTACACTTTGGCACTAGAGCGTCACACCTTGGCACTAGAGCGTCCCCCTTTGGCACTAGGGAGTCACACTTTGGCACTAGAGCGTCATACTTTGGCACTAGAGCTTCACACTTTGGCACCAGAGCGTTACACTTTGGCACTAGAGGTTCACACTTTGGCACTAGAGGGTCACGCTTTGGAACATGAGCGTCACACTTTGGCACTAGAGCGTCAGACATTTGCACTAGAACATCAGACTTTCGCACTAGAGTTTCGAACTTGGGCACTAGAGCGTCACACTTTGGCACTAGAGCGTCACACTTTGGCACTAGAGCATCACAATTTGGCACTAGAGTGTCACACTTTGGCACTAGAGCGTCACACTTTCGCACAAGAGCATCACACTTTGGCACTAGAGCGTCAGACTTAAGCACTACAGCATCACACTTTGGAAGTAGAGCGTCACACTTTGCCACTAGAGCGTCACACTCTGGCACTAGCGCTTCACTTTTTGGCACTAGAGCGTCCCCCTTTGGCACTAGAGAGTCACACTTTGGCACTACCGCTTCACACTTTGGCACTCGAGCGTCACACGTTTGCACAAGAGCATCACATTTTGGCACTTGAGCGTCACACTGTGGCACTAGAGCGTCACGCTTGGGCACTAGAGCGTCACCCTTGGGCACTAGAGCTTCACACTATGGCACTAGAGCGTCACGCTTGGGCACTAGAGCGTCACCCTTGGGCACTAGAGCTTCACACTATGGCACTAGAGCGTCACCCTTTGGCACTAGAGCGTTACACTTTGGCACTAGAGCTTCACACTTTGGCACTAGAGCTTCACACTATGGCACTAGACCTTCACACTTTGGCACTAGGGTGTCACACTTTGGTACTAGGGCTTCACACTTTAGAACTAGAGCGTCACAGTTTGGTCCTAAAGAGTCACACTTTGGCACTAGAGCGTCACACTATGGCACTAGAGCGTCACACTTGGGCACTAGAGCTTCAAACTTTGGCACTAGAACGTCACACTTTGGCACTAGAGCATCACAAATTGGCACTAGAGTGTCACACTTTGGCACTAGAGCGTCACACTTTGCCACTAGACCTTCACACTTTGGCACTAGATCGTCACACTTTGGTACTAGAGCGTTACACTTTTGGAACTAGAGCGTCACACTTTGGCACTAGAGCTTCACACTTTGGTACTAGAGCGTCACACTTGCACTAGAGTGTCCCACTTTGGCACTAGAGCATCACACTTTGGCACTAGATCTTCACACTTTGACACTAGATCTTCACACTTTGGCACTAGAGCATCACACTTTGGCACTACAGCTTAACACTTTGAAACTAGAGCATCCCACTTTGGCACTAGAGCTTCACACTTTGCTACAAGAGCGTCACACTTTGGAACTAGAACGTCACACTTTGGCACTCGAGCGTCACACTTTGGCACTAGAGCCTCACACTTTGGCACTAGAGTTTCGAACTTTTGCACTAGAGTGTCCCACTTTGGTACTAGAGCGTCACAATTTGGCAATAGAGTGTCACAATTTGGAACTAGAGCGTCACACTTTGGCACTAGAGCGTCACACTTTGGTACTAGAGCGTCACACTTTGGCACTAGAGTGTCACACTTTGGCACTAGAGCTTCACACTTTGGCACTAGAGCTTCACGCTTTGTCACTAGAGCGTCACACTTTGGCACGAAGAGTCACAATTTGGCACTAGAGCGTCACACGTTGGCACTAGAGCGTCACACTTGGGCACTATAGTTCTGAACTTTGGCACTAGAGCGTCACACTTTGGCACTAGAGCGTCACACTTTGCCACTAGAGCGTAACAATTTGGCACTAGAGCGTCACACTTTGGCACTAGAGTATCACACTTTGGCACTAGGACTCCACATTTTGGCACTAGAGGGTCACACTTTGGCACTAGAGCGTCATATTTTGGCACTACAGCGTCACACGTTGCCACTAGAGCGTCACAATTTGGCGCTAGACCTTCACACTTTGGCACTAAAACGTCACACTTTGGCACTAGAGCATCACACTTTGGCACTGAGCATCACACTTTGGCACTAGAGCTTCACACTTTGGCACTATAGTGTCATACTTTGGCACTAAAGCTTCACACTTTGGCACCAGAGTGTTACCCTTTGGCACTACAGCTTCATACTTTGGCAATAGAGTGTCGCACTTTGGATCTAGAGCATCCATTTTGGCACTAGAGCGTCACACTTTGGTACTAGAGCGTCACACTTTGGTACTAGAGCGTCAGACTTTGGCACTAGAACGTCACAATTTGGCACTAGATTGTCACACTTTAGTACTAGAGCGTCACACTTTGGCACTAAAGCTTCATATTTTGGTACTAGAGCGTCACACTTTAGTACTAGAGCGTCCCACTTTGGCACTAGAGCGTCACACTTTGGCACTAGAGCGTCACATTTCGGCACTTGAGCGTCACACTTTGGCACTAGAGTTTCAAACATTGGCACTAGAGCGTCATACTTTGGCACTATAGCTTCATACTTTGGCACCAGAGCATTACACTTTGGTACTAGAGCTTCACACTTTGGCACTAGAGTGTCACACTTTGGAACTAGAGCATCACATTTTAGTACTACAGCGTCACACATTGGCACTAGACCATCACACGTTGGCACTAGAGTTTCGAACTTTGGCACTAGAGCGTCACACTTTGGCACTAGAGTGTCACACTTTGACACAAGAGCTTCACACTTTGGCACTAGAGCTTCACACTCTGGCACTAGATCGTCACACTCTGGCACTATAGCATCACACTTTGGCACTAGAGCGTCACGCTTGGGCACTAGAGCGTCACCCTTTCGCACAAGAGCGTCACACGTTGGGACTAGAGCATCACATATTGACACCAGAGCGTCACACTTAGGCACTAGAGCGTCACGCTTGGGCACTAGAGCGTCACCCTTTCGCACAAGAGCGTCACACGTTGGGACTAGAGCATCACATATTGACACCAGAGCGTCACACTTAGGCACTAGAGCGTCACATTTTGGCACTAGAGCGTCACACTTTGGCACTAGAGCATCACACTTTGGCACTGGCGCTTCACACTTTGGTACTATAGTGTCACACTGTGGCACTAGACCTTCACACTTTGGTACTAGAGCGTCACACTTTGGCACTTGAGCGTCACACTTTGGCACTAGAACCTCTGAACTTTGGCACTAGAGCGTCACACTTTGGCACTAGAGCGTCACACTTTGCAATAGAGTGTCGCACTTTGGAACTAGAGCATCACACTTGGGCACTAGAGCATCACACTTTGGTACTAGAGCGTCACACTTTGGCACTAGAGCGTCACACTTTGGCACTAGACATTCACACTCTGGCACAAGAGCGTCACACTTTGGCACTAGAGTGTAACAATTTGGCACTAGAGCGTCACACGTTGGCACTAGAGCTTCAAACTTTGGCACTAGAGCGTCATATTTTGGCACTACAGCGTCACACGTTGCCACTAGAGCGTCACAATTTGGCGCTAGACCTTCACACTTTGGCACTAAAACGTCACACTTTGGCACTAGAGCATCACACTTTGGCACTGAGCGTCACACTTTGGCACTAGAGCTTCACACTTTGGCACTAGAGCTTCACTCTTTGGCACTATAGTGTCATACTTTGGCACTAAAGCTTCACACTTTGGCACCAGAGTGTTACCCTTTGGCACTACAGCTTCATACTTTGGCAATAGAGTGTCGCACTTTGGATCTAGAGCATCCATTTTGGCACTAGAGCGTCACACTTTGGCACTAGAGTGTAACAATTTGGCACTAGAGCGTCACACGTTGGCACTAGAGCTTCAAACTTTGGCACTAGAGCGTCAGACTTAAGCACTACAGCATCACACTTTGGAACTAGAGCGTCACACTTTGGCACTATAGCACATACTCTGGCACTAGAGTTTCAAACTTTGGCACTAGAGCTTCACACTTCGGCACTAGAGCATCACACTTTGGCACTAGAGCGTCACACTTGGGCACTAGAGCGTCACCCTTTGGCACAAGAGCGTCACACTTTGGGACTAGAGCGTCACACTTTGGCCCTAGAGCATCACACTTTGGCACTAGAGCGTCACACTTGGGCACTAGAGCGTCACCCTTTGGCACAAGAGCGTCACACTTTGGGACTAGAGCGTCACACTTTGGCCCTAGAGCATCACACTTTGGCACTAGAGCGTCACACTTGGGCACTAGAGCGTCACCCTTTGGCACAAGAGCGTCACACTTTGGGACTAGAGCGTCACACTTTGGCCCTAGAGCATCACACTTTGGCACTAGAGCGTCACACTTGGGCACTAGAGCGTCACCCTTTGGCACAAGAGCGTCACACTTTGGGACTAGAGCGTCACACTTTGGCCCTAGAGCATCACACTTTGGCACTAGAGCGTCACACTTGGGCACTAGAGCGTCACCCTTTGGCACAAGAGCGTCACACTTTGGGACTAGAGCGTCACACTTTGGCCCTAGAGCATCACACTTTGGCACTAGAGCGTCACACTTGGGCACTAGAGCGTCACCCTTTGGCACAAGAGCGTCACACTTTGGGACTAGAGCGTCACACTTTGGCCCTAGAGCATCACACTTTGGCACTAGAGCGTCACACTTGGGCACTAGAGCGTCACCCTTTGGCACAAGAGCGTCACACTTTGGGACTAGAGCGTCACACTTTGGCCCTAGAGCATCACACTTTGGCACTAGAGCGTCACACTTGGGCACTAGAGCGTCACCCTTTGGCACAAGAGCGTCACACTTTGGGACTAGAGCGTCACACTTTGGCCCTAGAGCATCACACTTTGGCACTAGAGCGTCACACTTGGGCACTAGAGCGTCACCCTTTGGCACAAGAGCGTCACACTTTGGGACTAGAGCGTCACACTTTGGCCCTAGAGCATCACACTTTGGCACTAGAGCGTCACACTTGGGCACTAGAGCGTCACCCTTTGGCACAAGAGCGTCACACTTTGGGACTAGAGCGTCACACTTTGGCCCTAGAGCATCACACTTTGGCACTAGAGCGTCACACTTGGGCACTAGAGCGTCACCCTTTGGCACAAGAGCGTCACACTTTGGGACTAGAGCGTCACACTTTGGCCCTAGAGCATCACACTTTGGCACTAGAGCGTCACACTTGGGCACTAGAGCGTCACCCTTTGGCACAAGAGCGTCACACTTTGGGACTAGAGCGTCACACTTTGGCACTAGAGCGTCACACTTTGGCACTAGAGCTTCACAATTTGGTACTAGAGCTTCCGACTTTGGCACTACATCGTCACACTTTGGCACTAGAGCGTCACACTTTGGCAGGAGAGCTCCAAACGTTGGCATTAGAGAGTCACACTTTGGCACTAGAGCATCACACTTTGGCACTAGAGCATCACACCTTTGGCACTACAACATCACACTTTGGCACTAGACCTTCACACTTTGGCACTAGAACGTCACACTTTGGCACTAGATTGTCACACTTTGGCACTAGAGCTTCATATATTGGTACTAGAGCGTCACACTTTAGCACTAGAGCATCCCACTTTGGCACTAGAGCATCACACGTTGGCACTAGAGCGTCACATTTTGGCACTTGAGCGTCAAACTTTGGCACTATAGCTTCAAACTTTGGCACTAGAGCGTCATTCTTTGACACTAGAGCTTCACACTTTGGCACTAGAGCATCACACGTTGGCACTAGAGCGTCACATTTTGGCACTTGAGCGTCAAACTTTGGCACTATAGCTTCAAACTTTGGCACTAGAGCGTCATTCTTTGACACTAGAGCTTCATACTTTGGCACCAGAGCGTTACACTTTGGCACTAGAGCTTCACACTTTGGTACTAGAGCGTCACACTTTGGAACTAGAGCGTCACACTCTGGCACTACAGTGTAACACATTGGTACTAGAGCATCACATGTTGGCACTAGAGTTTCGAACTTTGGCACTAGAGCGTCACACTTTGGCACTAGAGCATCACACTTTGACACAAGAGCTTCGCACTTTGGCACTAGAGCTTTACACTCTGGCACTATAGCATCACACTTTGGCACTAGAGCGTCACACTTGGGCACTAGAGCGTCACCCTTTGGCACAAGAGCGTCACACTTTGGGACTAGAGCGTCACACTTTGGCCCTAGAGCATCACACTTTGGCACTAGAGCGTCACACTTTGGCACTAGAGCGTCACACTTTGGCACTAGAGCGTCACACTTAGGCACTAGCGCTTTACACTTTGGCACTAGAGCGTCACATTTTGGCACTAGACCTTCACACTTTGGTACTAGAGCGTCACACTTTGGCACTAGAGCCTAGGACTTTGGCACTAGAGTTTCGACCTTTGGCACTAGAGCGTCACACTTTGGCACAAGAGCGTCACACTCTTGCAATAGAGTGTCTCACTTTGGAACTA